>JAJLSV010000014.1:0-270342 GCA_030567775.1 Ogataea nemodendra
CATGGATGAGAGGATCTCATTCATGAGCTTTAGGCTATTTTATACCAGAGAGGTATCTGATAAAGCGGACTTATGTAATCGTCATACATCCTTACATAGGTCCGACAGATCAATTACGTAAACCATCCTACAACTGATAAGCGTTCATCCTTACACCGGAAACGGTGCTCAAAGCCGTTCGATAACTATGAATCATGATAAATACATAGGAGAATTGCGGTGCAGTGAGGGGATCGATAGAATACATTAAGAGGAAACATAATTCGAAGCATGACAATAGATTCTATGGCTAAATCTAATAAGGGATGTCATCTCCTAAATTGCCTATATCATTATCAACAGCAGAGCCATACAACTCTAAGGGATCCTCGAGTAGATTAATAGTATACGAACGAGAATTCTTCATTTCAAACTCGTTCAACCCAAAAACCTTGAGATCATAAAGTACAGTAATTGTTTCGTGTCCCCAATTGGACTCTACTATCAGGATGACTGACTTTGCAGGAAATTCGTCAAGAATTAGCTGGATCTCCTTCTGAATTATAAAAGTTTGATAGTCCTGGTTAGAACGAATAGAATACTCCAACTCACTCACTTTAACGTTGGTCCTAAGGTTACCAAAAATCAGATCTTGATTATAGTAAACTGATAGCTTTTCTTTGAGCATCTTGACATGTTTATGGTTTGCAGGTTCAATCAAAAGTGACATTTTCCTTGGAGCAGATTTCAGTAAATAGCCGATCTTGGGATAGTACAGTCCCACCTGGCGAATAAAAATTGGTTCACTTAGCCTCACAGCATATGTCAATGGGAGATCCTCGGTCAGTGCCTGCCAATATTGATTAGTATCCGCTAACACATTTGAAGGAGAGTTTGAAGAGGCGGTAAGTTCAGATTCATCTAATCCTATCAGTCTCCTTTTTTCCCCATAGGTGTGTCTCTTAAGGAAGTCAATCCAGCCATGTAAAACTCGGTCAAGAACTTTTGTTCTTACCCTTTTCAACTTTGGTATCGTTGTCCACTTGTTTATTACACGTGCACCCTTGTCGTAACTGGCATAGTTTATGACATTAGATGTCCGAGGAGGCAGCCTTTGGTTTAATTCTTTCGTCACAGCAGAGTGAATAAGTCGGTTCAGAAACTCAGGATCCTGGTCAGTAACTTTTGCGGATGATATTAGCTCGTTGGCTAATTCATTTTTCACTTTGTTTAGCTCTACTTGAAATCCGTTCTTAATAATGCGCAAATTGTTTAGGAAGTCATTATCAGTAACAAAATGATGGTCAACTTTAGACAAGATCTCCTCAATATGCTGCTCAAGGTATCCTTTTTGATCGTCTAAGGATTCTCTCAACAAGGGTGTTTCTGATTTTCTCAGTTGGATAGAAACAAGCGAATTGACATAGTCATCAAATTCAGGAGTGGTTCGAAAGCTGCCCTCTTCGGTCTGTATAATAGGCACAAATGAAGCCAATTTCTCTGCTAGCATCCTATACATTGGACTCTTGAAGTCTTCTACTTGTTGTTTCATATTCGATTGTAGTTGTTGAATGTTCTGAAGGTTGCTCGTCAGGTCCGCAATCTTTGAGTCGGCTGACGTTATTTTTTCTAGCAATTTCAAAGAGATGGAGTTATTTCCATCGCTACCTGATGAAGTTGGTATATCTTTGATGATTTCCAGATCATTATTTATTGTTAACAGCTGATCATTAACTTTTTGGAAATCCTGACCTAAGTGATAAACTTCCAAAAGACTTTGTTCAAATCTCTCTAAAAATCTGTGAAACTGAAGATCTAATTGATTGATCTGTTTACCGAGATCAGTATCTAATGATTGAACTCTACTGGATAAACTGTGATACGAGGATTCTATTTCATTTTGTTTTGCTGCCAATTCTGTTATTTTCTTTTCGTAGTTTCTGAACTTATGGTGTATCAGTCCAGGATCAAAGGTATTATTGTAGAACCCTGACGTCGAGGATATATTCGCAAGCAATATAATAAAGAGCACCATAACCACGGCTGGAAGTGATTTGACAATATATAGGATAATTTTGGATTTCAGGACAGCCGGTGGTTCAACAGTAGTCTCCATTGAGGTATCTTCTTCATCTCCTTCCCAAATATCATCATAATCAGATATGAGGTCTTCTGTTTCCTTAGCTAATTCTTGTATATCATCAACCTCTGTTTCATCCTCATCTGTTGATTCATAAAATGTGTCTCTCAATTGCTCCGTATAATCAGGGTCTTCTTCACTTTCGTCACTGACGAGTAGGGATCTTTGGACATTAACATTTTCTTTACCAGTCCGTTCAGATTCTGTTTGAGTTTTCAAACCACCTTTGACGTGGTATTCTTTATTTAGAAAGTCGGCATCGTGATTCTGCAAAATGAACGCTGCATTATTACTTGTGAATCCAAAGATTCCATCTGGGTCATTCTCTGGATCTGACCAGTTGAAGTTAGATGCGATTTCCTCCAGCTTCTCACGAGCTACCCTCTCACTCATATGAGAGACTTGATTTTTCAGTGCAGAAATAACTGAGACTGTTTGACAATTCGTGTCAATTGTTGTTGATAAGTATAGATGTGTAAACTGTATCTTGATATAATCTGCCTTGATTCATGAACATACGCGTAATCGAGACAAAACAATTCTTTGTGGTGTGCGGGTGATTTAAAACGTCAATAGTTATCACGTGCATTATGTCAGATGATATTACTTTCTTGATGTTCCTTAATAAGACTCTTGACACTTGATACTTGCTAAACGCTTAAGTGTATTGATCACAAACTTGATGAATAGCTGAGACAGCTAGAGTTCGGTCTTAATACAGTGGAATTGTATTATTTAGAGATTATGTGAAATAAATTAAGTTATATATCTTTATTTTACTACTGATCCTGGTGCAATGATCGTCACGTAGGGTCAACACTATCAATGTTATTAATGAATGCTAGCTCTTCCACTCTGTATATTCTACAAAGTCTATATTTCTGGAATATAATTCGCTATAACAGAACTATTTCAGTCCTGTAAATGAAGATTTATTAAGGATGCTATAGGAATCTGAATATGATTGTAAGTTGAAAGGGACAATGAGCTCCAAAATAGTAAAGTTCATTTTTCGGCGGAATTAGATTCAATGGAGGCCGAAGTTTCCCAAGGTTTCTTCCTCTGTGAGGCAAGATTCTTCGAGGCGGTGGCGGGATCTAAGACAACATCCGGGATCTGTTTGATTCCAGGAACAGGTTTATTATTGACAATAAGTTCAACCAGTTGTTCATAATTCGATGAATATGGTATCTGTTTATTTTCGTTTTGGTGAGCTGCAGAACCCTCTGTTGCTGATACAGGTGAGTATGTCTTGTCCCACTGTTTGAAGTCTTCTAAATCCAAAATATTTCCCGTTTGTGAGCAAAAGAAAAACGTCTTTGCTTGCCATATCAGTTGTTCCTTGACATTATCTTCTATTTTATTGAAGTCAAAATTGTCCTCTTGGATACTTCTTTGTAAGTCCAGATCTGACTCACTCTGAAGAATTAAATACTGTTTCATAATCTCATCTAGACCAGCCAAGTACTGTTCATTAGAGCTAAAGTCGTACCTCTGAAACTCTAAATAAACCTCCTCTCGGCCTTTTTCATCCTCTAGTTCATACATGGCGGCTCTTGTTTCCTTTGGGCAAATATAACGAAGAGAATAAATCTGATATTCTTGTTTTGTGCCAACCATTTATTCTAAAAGCAGATAATTCTCGCTTATATAAGCCAAACTTTGGAGGTTGGTTCTCTCTTATCTTAGCTTCACAAGACATATTAATACAGAGGCCACCATCTAGAACCCATCATGGTCACCAGAAACCCAACGCATAAATTTAAAAAAGATACCTTTAACTTACAAATCATAACGTCGACCGAGCTCACTTTATTGCGTGATTTACTTATTCTAGTCTATAGACCATGTTGATATTATACAAGGGCGGCACATTAGCCACTAATTTCCACCAATATCATGAGTTTTTGTTACTCCCATTCAGTAGTTTCTTTCATCTCCGATCTCCTTCTTGTCAAGTGGGTTGTAACGTAGGAATTTCTCGATCAAATCCACATGAGTCAACACCATTCTTCTGCAACAGTATCTTTTCAACTTCAACCTGTCTAAGGCATCTCCTTCAGTCATGTTATCCTCCTCAAGATATTGGAGATAGGTTTCCCATTTGTCTCCAACTACCTTACCGCATGAAAAGCATCTCACTGGAATGATCATTTCTGGCTATCTGTAACTAGTTATTTGATGACCCTATTGAAAGCCACTGTCTCACGTAGAACTAAATCAACACAAGGCAAAATTCTAGAGAACCTATTATATACTAAATGTCACCCTCAACAGCTTTCTGCTAACAGTACAACTTCCAATACTCTACTTATTTTGCTTCGACAACACAGTTTTGTATCGATATTCCTTTAAAACTCACTTTCAAAAAATTTTCGGCTGGTCCCTGCTTATGTAAGCTATCACAAAATTTTTCAGATTAAAAAAAATTTTTAAAGGTGAAGGCTCATGTAAGATCTAAGGCTTTAGAGGACCATTGGCAACTGAAAGCTACGCCAGTAGGTATTTGCAGTGGAAGATAACCAGCATCTATTAATTCACAAGATACTGCAACGAGAATGGTTATATCAGCAAACGACTGGTCTCTGCGGATCAACGCTGGTGGAAGAATCCTTGAAAATGGACAACAGATTTCTGCAGATGGAAAGTATGGAATAGTGTTATATCAGACACAGATAAGAGTTTATTCATTGGCTACCAGACAGACCGTTAGGAGTATCAAATTGCACAAAGAGCTTTCGGAAGTGGTCGATACGGTTTTGAGCAAACAAAATGAAAATTTGATTTATATTTTTACTGCTTCAAACATGGTCTTGGTAGTGAATTGGAGAGAGAAGGTGAGTGAGCCAATAATCGAAAAATTCAGTCTTGAGATCGATGCAAGTTTATATGGATCAGTAGTAAAGTTCCTGAAATTTGGTGACAATGAAAATGATTTGTTCCTGCTATCAGGAAAGAGCTCCTCGCAAAGGCTTCCCCACACCCGTCATGTTATCAAAGTGACCAAGAGCGGAAGCTTCAAGGAGCTTTCAAGCGTGAAAAATGTCACATTATATTCGGTATCCACAAAAAGAACGGCTATTGTTTATATTACAAACAAAAACCAGTTGTATTATTCCACTTTCTCTGAGGTGGATGACACTGTGACTACAAAGAAAGTTTCGTTTCAATTCAAGACCGCTGTCACCTCTCTGGCAATATCTAGTAAAGATGACGCCACAATTGCATTGGGTACAACTTCGGGAATCATCCAACTAGTATATACATCAGACCAATCAAATACCCAAAGACTTCTAAAATGGCATATAGGCCCCGTCAATGCATTGGCTTTTAATCACGACGATTCCTACCTTATTTCAGGTGGTGATGAAAAGGTCCTAGTTTTTTGGCATTTGGAGACCGACAAACAACAGTTCTTGCCTAGATTGAATGGCTCACTTAAGGACATTATACTTCCCGACGGAAATGAAGAACTCTATGGTATCACGCTCTCCTTGAATGACTATAATGACATGGAGTATTTGGTGCTGAGTGCAGTCGATCTAACCTCTAGATTAAACGTTAATGGTGTTCGTCCAAAGTTTTCCAGCTCTCCCCAGAATATGGAAAAGGATAGAAAAAGATTACTAAAACAAAATTCACACTTGAAAGAAGCAAACATTACGAAAATAAAACATGACTATACTTCAAGCTTCGAAGTTCATCCTATCTCCAAGTTTTTATATTTCCCTTATGGACCTCACCTTCAGGCATATGATCCAATGAAGAATGAACAAGCCTTTGTGACAACAGCTGCTCCTGCTGTTCAAGCAGGTAAAGTGAAGACTGAAAGTCACATTCAAGATCCTTCTATTGAATTGATATCTTTCTCTAGTGATGGAAAATGGATGTGTACTTTTGATTCTCTAGCTACACCAGATTTGGATAATCTTTTGTCTGCTAATGACGTTCAATACTCGTTAAAATTTTGGAATTACGTCGAGAATACAAATATAAAGGGATCCGACTCGGGCCACTGGTCATTGTCTACCAAGATTGTTGATCCTCATGGTTTAGGTGTAACGGTTGTATCCATGATTGCAGCTCCATCGTCTTACCATGATGGGTTAGCATTTCTGACTGCTGATAATAAAGGTGGCTTGAGGTTATGGAGACCTAGAATTCCAAAGGAAATTTACACAAAGATTGGCAAGGATTCATCAAATAAGAAACTACAGCAAACTGCATGGACATTGAGGAAAGTGAAAAATGGATCTGGTAAATTTGAAACCAATTCTATCAGTGTTTCATGGTCACTAGACTCGTCTGTCATTGTTCTGGGGCAGGATATTTCCATCAATTTGATCGATGTGAATACATTCGAAGTGTCTGAAAATCTAAGACTTCCTTCATTGGCGGGTTCGAGAATCAGGCACTTGGAGATTGTAAGTAATAGTTTGGTAGTACTTACAAAAGACAGGTTGGTTTCGTTCAATCTGTTGACTTTCAAAGGAAACCAATTGGCAGTTAGAGTCATGACTCCTCCTGGAGGCAAGAATTTGATTGCTGTTGACATCGAGAGAGAATTGATTTGTTTCTGTGCTAATTACTACTCCAAGACGTTTCAATTGAGATCGAGGGTTTTTGTCTTCAATCCAACGAGTCTCCATCCTGTATATGTGACCGACTGTGATACTTCTGTCTCATGTGTCAAATACTCGTCCGCCCTATCGAGTTTTGTGCTTGTGGACACCGATGCTAGAATTGGAATATTAAACTCGTTGTCAAGCAATCTGTTTGCAGATGAACAGCAAGAATTGGACCGTGCTTTGGAGATGAATACTCTTCTCAACAACGCAAAACAAATGGCTTCAGTCAGAAAACCCGATGATGTTCCAGATGGTGAGAACGATGACATTTCGTCTCACAAACTTCTCACTCCGTCTCTTTTCGAGCCGATATTGGATAATTTGGAAGGTTTACCTCTGGAAGCTCTGTTTGATCGGGTCATGCGTGTAATCTGAGAGGGTCAGACTCATGCGGAATTCGTCTATATAATGTATAATAACATATAAACCGTCTGAAAACATAGCATCATCTTTTATCTAGTTTATTTGTATCCTGAAGATGGTCCGTGCTATTTCTATGATGTCTCTAATCTGATCGGGCTTTGGTACTAAACTACCTGACATGAAAAATAATCCAACCCGCGATAATTAATTCTAGTCAGATCCATCACTACAATCACTTTCTCTATAACCTGGAAGAGATATCAAAAGATTCCATTGGAAAACAGTCGAAAGAAGTAGACAGAAAATGAGTGTTTTCGGAACCAAGTCATTCAGATCGAAAAGACAACAACATGAATACGAGAAATCGTTCATGGGAACATATCAAAGATTAGTGAAGAAGAACTCGTTTCTGTATTTGGGTCTACCAATGATGCTATCGGTGGCATTTGGATCAGTCATCCTCACTAACTTTACCGCTGTTAGATACGAACAAAGAGATGCCAAGGTCAAGGAGCTGGATGAGGATGAAGCCATGCAGCTTGCCACTCAACGCAGAAGAAAAGTTGACATCAAGGAGGAGTATTACAAATTACAAGGTATTTTAGATGATCATGAGGACTGGGAACCCAAACGTGTGAAGAGATTACCTGGAGAATCGGAGAACCTGTGGTGATTGTCTCGCTACAAGCTCGTCGAACTTCCGAAGATAAGTTTGAAACTTTTTATGCCTCTCTAATCGTCAATCTTGGATCCTAGAACTCCCTGTTTTTCTTCTTGATCAAATGTATATATAACTTTAATGACATCTTTCGTATTTCACTACCGTAAGTCCTCTCAAGTCCGTCAAATCCTTCTTATCTTGATTTCTATCTAAACATGATATAAAGCGGGCTGTGTCACACTTATCATTATGTCTGTCTTAAAATTTTTCAAATCTTTATCCCTGACCCTGATCCTGTTCTGATCTAATTCAAGACCATCAAGAATAGTACATTGGGCTCACACAAGACCTCAGCTATTGGATTCAGTTACTACGTATCAGCTGACTCGAACTCTCTCTAAAAAATTCGGAATCAAAGAGTGATAAAATGGTGTCCTTTTCTTGTGAAGTCTGTAACGATTCCATGGTGAAGAAGAAGTTGGCTCAACATCAAAGACAGTGTTACGGAGCCTACTTCACATGTATTGACTGTTCAACTACGTTTTACAACAATGAGCATATCGCACATACCAGCTGCATATCTGAGGCAGAAAAGTACGAAAAGGGCATGTTTAAAGGAAAGAAAAAAAATACACAAGCACCAGCTCCTAAGAGGACCGACGACCCGAAACCCAAGCAGGAGCCAAAGAAACAGCAGGAACCTGTGACAGAAAATACTGATAAGAAACAGAGGGATAAAACAAAGGGCAATAGCAAATCTAGTAGAGATTTATCTATTGACCTGTCCAAATTCTTGAAAGATAACTCCTCTTCCTCATTGTACAAGGTATTAAAGAAAGCGAAAAAAGAATACAACAAGGACCAATCGGATCTTCTCAAGCTTCTAAAATTAAGCAAAGCCTCGGATGGCTCACTAAAGATCACACTATAATAGAAAACCAAGTCTCGTTTCCGATAGATAATAACATTTGTACCATTAAACTAATTGGTATATATTCAGAACTATGTTCCTCATTCCTCATTTAGTATCGAAAAAATCGTATTAGAACACTCAGTCCATCCTTTTGTTCAGAGATCTTCCCAGTTTACTGTAGAAATTGTTGAGAGTGTTAGATGGAAAGGTTAGATTATCCAACAGATAATCTGGCAAAACCTTGCTCAACCTATCGAGATTCTCAGCCCACTCAACGCTATCCATCTTCTTACCCGTTGAATCCACATCTGCCTGGTCGAGAACGGGTATGTAGACGATTTCGCCAACACCAGTTTTGCTGATCAACAATTGATATGTCAGAACACATGTCTCACCCGTTTGTCTCATCTTGAATATCAGGTTCTCTGAATCCTCAGAATAATCAACACAGGAAAGTCCGGTCAATAGTTCCATAATTTCGAGTTTTGTACTAAACAAATCAAGCTCTGATACTGCTTCGTCTATACTAGATTTTGTAGAACTTAATTTTTGAGTGAGGGACTCCTTCTCCTGGATAAGTTTTGAATTTTCCTTTTTCAGAAGATCTATTTGCTTCCTCAAAGGTTCGGAATCTTTGTTAGACTGTTTTTCGATTCTTAATGTCCTTAGGTTAGCCTTTAGAGTCTGATTTTCCCTGGTGAGAGTTGAGATCACATTATCAGCGGCTTGTTGTTTTCTTTGAGTTATTTTCTTGTAATCCTGGAACATCCTTTCTGTCTTGTTTGTGGTTAAATCACTTAAGATGCTTGTGAGACTTTTGAGATCTTTTTTCTGGAAGAGATGACTTAAACTAGCCTCCGAGGGAAGCTTGTAGTCACCCTGAGTGGAATTAGCGTAACCTAGTGACTGTCTGTGCGGAGACAAAAGTGGTCGGGCTGCTGAATTTGTATTGCTTGATTGCTTTAGCTGTGGAGAGGTCACACCTGTGGTCGACTCAATTACGGGACTTTGTGTTCGTGGTTCAGGCGATTCTGAACTTACATTGTTTGGAAGGTCTGGGATATCCACAGCCTGTAACGATGGAAGTTTGGCAATTTCCTGCTCAAAGGGGAGATCTATCACTGTAGATAATTCAGTCTTCCCCACAGGAATGTTTTCTTTATGTTCTTCATGTTGTGGTGACTCTAATAGAGACTTCTCCATTTTCTCTGCTGCTCTGGTCCTTCGTTTTTGGGGAGGTTTGAGATCATCTGTCTTCTCCGATGTTTGTCTTTTTGGACTTCTTCTTCTTGGTGGCATTCTAAGCGTTGTACAAACTGTTGTATGTTGGCCTTATAACTATACTATTTCCAACTTGGTTAGATCATAAATAATACTTTGTTTAATAGTAAACATTTAAAAAAGTAAACAAGTCCATATTGGGAATTACACAGCCATTAAATTGAACTGATGAGGAGAAATGAAAATTCCAATAGAATAGGAATCGTTCAAAGATGGTTTACTGTTCAAGAAGTGTTAAATGAAAGGGTCAGTGGCTGTAGATGTAAGGGACGTACTAGAAGAATAACATAAAAACTAAGACTAAGTTGTTAGATAAAAATTTAATTTAATTTAATTAAAGGATATTTTTGAATTTTGAATTTAATCGCTGTCAACTCCCATTATGCTGGTCCACCAAGCTTCACTTATGACCCCAGCTTCGGTCTTAAACTTTACTACAACTCCATAGGAGGCAGACAGGGCTGCCATTAACGATAATTCTCTTCCCAAATTGGATTGGTAAAAGGGGTCATCTCGATGGATGATGTCTCTGTAGAGCTCATAGATAACTTTCAACCAAAAGAGGCCAAAACCAACTATATAGAAAATTAAAGGAGGAGTGACAAAAATCGAAACCATTAACAGTGCAACATTGTATAGAAAATGTATAATGAGAATGAAATAATTAGCAAGACTCCGAATGGTGTCAACAGGTTGTCCTAGTAAGTAGATCACCGTACGTCTCCACGTTGAAAGTTGAACGTCTGTTCCATCAATTTTTGTTTGTCCAGTCAAAGCATTAATCAATCTGTCCCGAATTTCATCTACCGTGTGTCTGGGAGGAAGCATTGACGAAGAAATGATTTGCAGAGCTTCTGCCATCTTCTCGTCCTGGATCCTTTGTTTCTCCGTCTTTTCCTGGGCCATCACAAATGTACGGGTGCTGGCCATATTGGTGGCCCCCGAGGCCGCTGTGGGCGGTGGTGGGTTTGGATATGGGCTTGAACGTTGACTCATATTGGATGGCGAGATTCGTTCATCTGCAATGATGAAATATTCTGTCTTATGATCTGTCCCCTTTTTCCAAACGTCCAACCGCCTGATTAAGATTACCCCTGAACTTTCTGACGGTCACGTGATTGAAAATCGTTTCTTGATAGACCGCGAGTTGCAGACAACAACAGACCGGAAAATGGATCCTACGGAAAGTTAGAGGCGTGTGATGGATTCCTTGGACCCCAGATGTCGCACGTGTGCGGAATCGCCGAAATGCAGCCCCAGAAATGGTGGACATTGTGTTTGACACCTTCTGAACCCTTAACGTTATGACCAAAGCGCGAATTGGGAAGGGCAGTAGTGGCATGTAGAAAATCCCAGACGCGTTTCGAGTTCAATGACAACATCCGTGCACCTTTCAAATTAAACTTATTAGCTGTTCTAATAAAGTAAATGGTGGAAGAAGTATGTTTGTATTGTTTGTTTTTTATGTTAGGTGGGAATCAGAGAAATTAAGAGTGATCTGAAAACCAGTGGGCAAAACGTCAAGTATCGATACTACTAGATATACAGGGTACCGTGGGGCAGTCTTTTGAGAGGAGTTCAAGTGGTTTAAACTGCACAAATACGAAACTTGATCACGAACAAAGAACGGCCGTCGAAAACAAGGGTATCGTGCGAATTTTGCAGAGAGCTTCTGCAGAACCACAAGATAGCCCAAAAGGTTGCGAATACATTCTGTGCTACTCTCATACTGGACACATTTTTATAGTCTCTAGACTGGGTTAATCAAAGAAAGGTGGTGATAGGAATAGCTTGGAGTCATCGAATCAATTCAACGCCACAATCGTGTTTGTCAGATCATCTTGCCTTGTTGACCATATTTCACACAACAATGAGCAGAATATTTCGCCGTTGGAGGTCCCGACTAAGATTGTATATATTATTATCTCTCATAGGGCTGTTGATATACAACTTTTGGCCCGTCAACCAGATCGAACAACTATCTGACAAGATCCACCGATCAACGGTCGAAGCACCAAATGCCCAACATAGTCTGTCATCGGATAGCTCGAGAACAGGGGATGCCTCAGCGGAGGCAGATACCGAGTCCACTATTTACAGGGTCAGTGAAAAGCCCCTGAGAGTCAATTTTAATCCTGATACAAATGAAATGGAAGTTCCTCAAGTGATTGAAATAGACCAACTTAACGAAGCTTTGAGCACCCTTAAGATGAAACCATTGCAGGTCAGCGATTCAGAAACTGTTTCTGGTAAGGCAGGTTCATCGCAGGCACAGGCTGCCAAACCAAACATCCTCTCGGATGTTATCATCAAAAATGCTTTCAAGAAGATCAGTTCCATCACAGGATATGTCGGCAATATGCTAATAAAAGGAGATAAGAACTATTACAGTGACTTGTCTTGCTCCGAAGCCACGTACAAAGCTCCTGAAAATAGAGAGTTGAGTTATGCTGAGTCAATTTTGCTGGAAGACGATATAGATGCAATAAGAGGACATCTTCTTAAAACAGAATACAAGCCTTTGATTACTATGGGAGATGTTATCGGTAAGAAACCTAAGGATAGTTGGTACCGATTTTCTGGATCATCTGTGTGGTTACCCGATGAAAATTGCCATATGATGGTCAGCCGAATTGCTTATGCTCCTACCTCAAAAAGTCGTCCAGTTGCATCATTTTTACGACTACAACTGTTTGATTCAGACTGGAAAGAAATTAAAGGCAAGAGAATCAGATATCTAGATGTCACGGAACAGGAAATAGACAAGATTTTAAGGCAATACAATGTTGCACATGATAACTCACTTTTGGATTCTATCTCTCTGATCTTCCCCACATTACTAGAAATTCCGTTTGATCCTAAAGTGAAAAACAAAGAGCATCTTGGCCCTGAGGATCCTAGGATTGTTTTCAAAAGCGGTGAGTATTCCCGAGAGCCTGTGATTTTTTTCAATATGCTTTCAGGAAACAAGAGATTAATGTACTCCACATTCCCCTTAAAGAAACCAAATCCAAAGACACACAAGAGAGATTTAGTCGAGTTTAAGATCAGTGGAAGAGCTATATCGACTGATACAGAAAAGAACTGGACTCCATTCTTTGATTCAAGAATTGGAGACAATAAGAGATCTAAAGGGTATGTTCAATTCTTGTATACTTATGATCCTCTTGTTGTTCTTAAGTGTAGTCTGGACAACGGAAGATGCGAGAAACTGCAAGATAATTTGGCTCCATCAGAGTATTCCCAACAGTCCAAAGGTTTCATAAGAGGAGGCACCAATTTGGTTGCTGTCCCAAGACAAGTGGTGCAGCTTATATACCCTAGCGAGAAGCAGAACAAATTGCAAATGTGGGTTGGATTTTCGCAGACTCATTGCCTTAATTGTGGATGTGGAGATGCAATATATAGGCCAAGTTTGATGCTGTTAGTAAAAGAAGATGGTGTGTTTAGAGTCGAGATGATGACCGATCCTATTGACTTTGATATGGACGTTTTATCTTGGGATCAAAAGTCTAGCATATGTGGAGGTTCTAATGTTTTAACAGCTAATGGCATCTCTTTCTGGAACGTGAGTCCCTCAGAAGAAGGCGAAAAAGACTCAATACCGTTATTTTCGGATTACATGGGCCTCACTGTGAGTGAGTCCAACTCCAATGTCAGAATTGTGTTCTTGAAAAACGTGATAAACTACATTTTTGGCATGTGGTTAGGACGCGATAGCATTCTTTTATCTGAGATTGGAGTGGATGAGCAGGTTACAGATAGAAGCAGAAAGGTATGCAACTGTGCGCTCAGTGCTTCGATTAACTACTGTGCTAAGTACGGTGATTCGCATTCCAAATTCAGTATTGAAAAGACCCTTGAATCCTAATCATGGTGAGTCCACTTCGATCACAGATCTTTTCTATAGACACTATTACACTTTTCTTTTGTGAACTGAACTCTGCTGTTCTTGCTCATTTTCTCATGTTTCATTAGTCCAAGACTTGGCGTCTTGTATCTATTCTGTTTAATGTCTGATTTTGTCTTTGCACATCCTATTCACCTCGTGAGTATCCTACCCTCTTTTGCTCTTTTCATTCTCCCTGCCATTACATAATCATCTACTATTAGATTTTCCCAACGTTCTATTGGACCTGGGAGATTTCAGAAATGCCGATGGCAGGTAAAATTTTTTCCTGCGGTAGCGGAGAATTGAGTAACATTGAAAAATTGACAATAAAATTTTTAGTCATAGGATAAGCAAGCAGGTTTGTAAACATAAACCGAGGAACTATTGGAGTGGGGTTGAGTTTTAGACAGCCAAGAAAGAGCTGTTCTTATTTTAATTCATAAATTAAAAGAAAATAGTCTTTGAATTTCAGAATATAAGCTTAGATTGGTGAAATCATAACAGGAGCAAGACATCAAGATGATCGGTGCCCTTAGAAAAACAACATTCATAGCCGCAAAGCAGACGCCGCAAAGAAAGTTCACAACAACATGCTCTACTCTTGAAAAGAAGTTCAACAAGTACTCGTCGATAGTGACGGAGCCGAAATCACAAGGTGCCTCGCAGGCAATGTTGTATGCTACTGGTTTCAAGGATACAGATTTTTCAAAAGCACAAATTGGTGTTGGATCGGTGTGGTGGTCCGGTAACCCTTGTAATATGCATTTGTTGGATTTGAATTTCAGATGTACTGCGTCAATTGAAAAGGCAGGCCTCAAAGGTATGCAATTCAACACCATTGGTGTTTCTGATGGTATTTCTATGGGTACTTCGGGTATGAGATATTCTCTTCAATCCAGAGAAATTATTGCAGATTCATTTGAAACAATCATGATGGGCCAACATTATGACGCTAACGTTGGTATCCCTGCTTGTGACAAGAACATGCCTGGTGTTTTAATGGCTTTTGCCAGACACAACCGTCCATCTATTATGGTGTACGGTGGTACTATTCACCCTGGTCACGGTACTTGTGGTGGTGTTCCAGACACCTTGGACGTCGTTTCTGCTTTCCAATCGTACGGTCAGTTTTTGAATCACTCCATCAATGAGTCCCAGAGATCTGATATCGTAAGACATTCCTGTCCTGGAGCTGGTTCTTGTGGTGGTATGTACACAGCTAATACTATGGCTTCAGCCGCAGAGGTCTTGGGTATTAGTTTGCCCACATCATCGTCATCTCCAGCAATATCCAAAGAAAAGGAAGCTGAGTGTGATAACATCGGTGAGGCTATCAAGAACATCCTGAGGCTAGACGTTAAGCCAAGAGATATCATGACCAAGACCGCTTTTGAAAACGCTATTGCATATGTCATTGCCACTGGTGGTTCTACCAATGCTGTTCTACATTTAATTGCCATTGCTCACTCTGCCGAAGTGGATTTGACTATTGAAGACTTCCAGAGAATCTCTGATAACACGCCGTTGCTAGGAGATTTCAAGCCTTCCGGTAAGTACGTGATGGCAGACCTCCAGAAGTTCGGTGGTACTCCAGCTGTTATGAAATACCTTTTGAAGGAAGGCATCTTGAAAGGTGACACAATGACGGTGACAGGAAAGACCATGAAAGAAAATTTGGAAAAATTCAAGGATTTGCCATTAGAACAAGATATCATCAAACCAATATCTAATCCAATCAAGAAGAACGGCCACTTACAGATCTTGAGAGGTTCATTAGCCCCTGGAGGAGCAGTTGCCAAAATCACAGGAAAGGAGGGTACGTTCTTCAAAGGTAAGGCTAGAGTATTTGATGAAGAGCAAGGTTTCATCGAAGCTTTGGAGAGAGGCGAGATCAAGAAAGGAGAGAAGACCGTTTGTGTGATTAGAAATGAAGGTCCAAAGGGTGGTCCAGGTATGCCAGAGATGTTAAAACCATCCTCAGCATTGATGGGTTATGGATTAGGTAAGGATGTTGCTCTGTTGACTGACGGTAGATTCTCTGGAGGTTCCCACGGTTTCTTGATTGGTCACATAGTTCCAGAAGCTGTCGAGGGAGGTCCAATAGGTTTAGTGAAAGATGGAGATGAAATTGTCATTGACAGTGACAACAACATCCTTGATATTTCTGTTTCTCCAGAAGAGCTTGAGGAAAGAAGAAAGCAATGGAAGAAACCAGCTCCTAGATATAACAGAGGTACACTATACAAATACTCAAAACTTGTTTCTGATGCATCTAAGGGGTGCGTTCTTGACGCTAACTGATCCCATATCACATCAAATGACATAGAATAGATAAGAAATTGAATTGCATGCATTTTTGTTCATGAATGAACATACCTGTCTATTTATATTGCTCTATTTCTGCTATTTCTATGCAACTATTTCATGAAACTATATAGCCTTTTCTGGATCAGAATAGTTTATAATATGTCCTAAGGAAAGGATTATGGATTAATCAAATCATTTTATTCACTGATAATGACAACTTGTATAGTAACTTAATAGAAACGATTATTCAAATATTGTGACCACTGTGTCGACGAAAATCTTACTCGACGGTGTCGACGAAGTATTTTGAATCCTGCTTAGGATTTAAGATAATAATAAAATGCTCTTTGTTGCCTGTTGATATGATATCAAGAAGAGTCATGTAAACTAAATATATGACTCAAGGAGTTGGCTACACAGAAAACCGTTAATCACTGAAATTAACATGTCACCCTCAGCCAATGGGGTCGGTGATGCCATTGATAGCAAAACGGGCAGTTATTCGGGTGATAATGGATCCAAATACGTGCCTCTAGAGAACTGTACAATAAATAAACCACCAACAGATCCACAGGAAATAACACAGAAACAAGATGATCTACCAGGATTGCGAGATTATCTAGAAGATCCGAATGTTGTCGCTTCGGAGCCGTTTTTTGGAATAGATGAGGTAAAGGAGCCCCATGTCACTACGAAGCCTAGGAAGATCACTTTGACAAAGTACACTATTTATGTTACTAACCAGCGTATGTACATTGTTGGCAGCAATGGACGTGAGACAGTGTTCAGAATTCTTGAAATCGACCTAACATCGGCTGAAAAACTGGTGATCATGGAGGACAATGTATACTTTACAAGAAATGAGATCATGGATGTTTTGAATGGATTGGAGGAGAGCAGCGAAGGTGGATTGACCAAAAGGATTACCGCTGTTGGACTATTAGGGTTTATAAGGTTCACCAAACATTACTATTTATGTGTGGTCACTAGGAGAAGATCTGTAGCTATTCTTGGTGGATATTATATCTATCATATCGACTCAACTGAGCTGATACCAGTTGCCCACAACGCCAAGAAACCCGATAGGAATTCAGAGGAAGCCAGATACATCTCTACTTTTCAGGATATTGACCTAGGAAAGACTTTTTACTACAGCTACAGCTATGACTTAACTAACACTCTGCAAGTTAACTGTTTGAGAAACAAAAAACAATCGCTCGGATTTAATAAAACCGATCTTGCCCGAACGTTTGAATTCAATGATAGATTCGTTTGGAATTCGTTTTTACTTAAACCAGTTCTGAAGTCCTTTGATAGAGTCTATGACTGGTTTCAGCCGATAATTCACGGATTTATTGACCAGGTAAGCATCTCAATTTTTGGAGTGCAGGTTTATGTTACATTGATAGCAAGAAGATCTCACCATTTTGCGGGCGCTCGGTTTTTCAAGAGGGGTGTCAATGATCAGGGTGATGTTGCAAATGAGGTAGAAACAGAGCAAATAGTAAGTGATATGTTGACAACCTCATTCCATGATCCCTCAGCTGGTTTCTACAATAATCCAAGATATACTTCTTTTGTTCAACATAGAGGATCCATTCCCCTTTCCTGGTCACAGGAGACAGCACCAAATATTCGAATGACAAAACCACCAATTGAGATCAATGTGGTAGATCCCTTCTATTGCACCTCCGCTCTCCATTTTGATGATTTATTCAAAAGGTATGGGACTCCAGTCCAGATTCTTAACCTAATTAAGCAGAGGGAAAAGACACCAAGAGAAACAAAGCTCCTAAAAAGATTTGAGGATTGTATCGATTATCTTAATAAGTTTTTGCCAGCGACTAATAAGATAGATTATACAGCTTGGGATATGTCAAGAGCATCTAAAAGCCGGGGACAAGATGTCATTCAATGGCTCGAGTCGTATAGTGAAAACTCTCTTCATGATACTGGATTCTTTCACAATGGAGTCGACTTTAGGTCAACAAAATTGCAACAAGGGGTGTGTCGTACCAACTGTATTGATTGTTTGGATCGCACCAATACAGCTCAGTTTGTTATTGGCAAGAGAGCTCTTGGCCATCAATTATACGCCTTAGGATTAATTAAAGAAAAATATTTGGAATATGATTCTGATGCCATTAATATATTAACCGAAATGTTTCACGATCACGGTGATACAATTGCTTTGCAATATGGTGGGTCGCATCTGGTAAACACCTTACAGACCTACAGAAAGATAAACCAATGGACGTCTCATTCTAGAGATATGATTGAGAGTGTTAAAAGATTTTATAGTAATTCGTTTGTTGATGCTCAGAGACAGGAAGCGATTAATTTGTTTTTGGGAAATTACGTTTATGAGAAAGGTGTTCCGATGCTGTGGGACTTAAATACTGACTATTATTTGCACAATAATTACTTTGGTTCGGTGCTAAATTACAAACCAAGTTACACTCATTGGTATTCAGATGGCTATCTTAAAAATGAAATGGACACTTTGGCGGATGAATTAGAACAAAATTCAGAGGTCCCAAAAGCATTACAAGGTTTGATAGTTCCGAAGATTGATCCATATCCTGGTTGTTTCGATAATTACTGGAATGCTCTCTATGTTCCCAGGGAGTTGACCTCTATTGCAACTTTATTTGAATACAATATGAACTCAACGCAGAGGTACCATTTTGATGTGCAGCAAGGAAATCAGACGAAGGAGACAGGTTCTACTTTGTCAACTAATAATTCAACGATGAGCAAAGTGAAAAATGCCACTAAAAATAAAACCAAACAAATTATAATGGGTCCTTCAAACGAAGAGGACCAGAACAGTTCTCGTTTTGAAGAATACGAAATAGAGAACTACACATCTCCTTTCAAATCTAGGAAACCTCACAGAGAGTTAAAGTTTTTGAATTTAGAGGATTTTTCATCAGAACGGCCTTCAAATAAGGCTAATGATGAACTGAAAGAATTTGAAAACGAACAAGAGATGCAGCTTAATTACTACAAGGGACAATTCAAGAGATTGAGGGCATCTAACGAGGAATTCCAAAATTTCATTAGCATGACTAACAACAAGATTGATAGTCATATTAAACACAATAAGAAGCTGCCGGTGATCGATCTCGAAACTAACTCTGTCGTCACGTTTGACAATGATTTAGGAACATTTGAAGAGAGCTACAAAGAATTTCAAGACTCTGAAAAAATCTTACATCGTTCTCCAGCATCGGCAGGCGAGAATGAGGGGGCAAAGGATGACATGAACCTTAGTTCCGAGAAAGACGAAGGGGATTCTGTGTTTTCGCATCTTTGTACTCAATATTCCAATGTTGTGCCTATTCTATCGGATGAATGCTTGGAATTTTACAAGCGTTCGTCTGAAGTTGAAAAATTAGTTGATGTTGTTCAACATGTATGGAGTGAGGACAGCCAGACTGATTATAATATGACTTCGTCGCCAGTAAAAGAGAGAGGAACTCAAAGCTTCTTTGTTCCACCTGTTAGCTCCAGCCCCATAAATGAAGTAGGGCAGTCCATTTTTGGTGAAAGAGTTGGAAAGACAGAACCGGCCGAGTATTTTTCATCTCTGCTGGACAACAACTTCAATCATGGATACAAATCTAAGGACGATGTTATGTGGAGAGAACGTACACATATGGGGAGTTTTGACTTTAGTCCTAACGCACATACAGGAAAGAATTCTAAAATTAATGATGCAGAGAACGGTGGTTTACTGACATCTGAGCGCAACAATGATTACTTCAGCTTCAACTACAATTCGCTACCCAAGATAGATAATCTAAATCTAGAAGATGATGGAGATGACAGAATAATAGGATCTGCTAGCAGCGATTTTCATACCTCACTCCAGGACGAAAGTTTAATTATGGATATTTAAGAATTATGGGTTTTTTTAACTAAGAATTTTCCATCTTTATATTAGAAATGATGGTATGAACTCATTAAGTAAATATCTAATGTACATTATTATATTAAATAGAATTATAATTGTAAGCTTTTGAAAATGGCATCCATATTCTTTGAGACGTTCTCTTGTTCCCAATCTTGAGACTCCTGTATGGCTCGAGAGCATCCTATCGTTGTTTTTAGGTCATCTGTTTTTATCCATACCTTACCATTAAGACCAACGGCAATCTCAAATTTACATTTAGTGGTAAGTTTAGAAAGTATTTTTGCGTCTGACTCGAAGAGAAGATATCTGGCATATGCAAGTTTCACCTGAAAGACAAAGCCGCCTTCTAACTGTCCAAAACCACCATCTTTGCCTGTGGTTGCATCAAAACATTCTAGCTCTACTTCAAGATCTTTATCAACAAAGGCGACTCTGGCATACACCAAGTCGCCATTCTTGAGACGGGGTCTATTCTTCTTGGAAGCGTTTGGAAACGCAAACTGATTAAGAAGTACAGGAGCCGAGAAGTTTGCCAATGAAACTCTATAATATTCCCCAAATGAGCCAACAATTGTCCCCACGACAAAGTCCTGAGTAGAAGGAATGTATCGTCTACTGTTTGACTCGACATAATAGACGTGGTTCTGTTTTTTATCCTGTGAGACTAGATATCCAGAGGTTGTTGGATTCAGTGTTTCATGCGCTGTAAGTTTGATATTTGGTCCCAGGGTGATATCAGAAGATGACGAAAACGGAATTTCGTCTCCTGGGAGAACGATTTCCGGAGTCATGATGGCTATGAGGGATAAGGGTGTCTGTGGAGAGGAGTATAAACCACTAGTTTGCATGGTCTTATGTAAGTTTTAAAAAGATTTTTAAAGGTCGTGGGTTTACATCATGTGCCCAAAATCATGTGCCCAATTATCAAATCCTTTTTGAACGCCATGTTAGATTTGAAGATTGAGGTTGTCCGAATATCACGTGCTGTCACGCAAACGTGAAGTCAGATCTTGCGGAATTTGAGCGAGCGTGTGAGGGATCAGTTATTATTGCGCTTGTAAAGGGAAATAAGCGATGGTCTATGATAAGGAAAGGGAGCATGGTGATAAAGAGGAAGCGGTAAATAGAGAAGAGAGTATCGTGTCAGAACTTCACTTGAATGCTGCGTTATCTGTTTGAACACGAAGAAGCGAGAGGGGGTTTCAATGAGTTCAAACAGGAAAAAATACGGGGTAATGATTAATGGGGGTATCCCTTTTGTTCTCTATGATAGTGATTAGTAATGGAAAGAAAAACACATTATCTATAGCCGCAGTACGGTGATTGTAGAATCGGTAGAGACTAACGGGTAGAATAAAATTAGTTGATAGATTTAGTTCTGATCCTTGATGTTGGAGGATAACAGTACGAGCGACAATTGGCTGTCTTTGGATTATTAATCGCACAATCGTGGAAGCTAATATATACCAAGACAGGGAAAATTTTTGTGAGGAAGATTTATACAGAAGCGGATTTCTCGAGGTGCGGAAAATTACAGGCCCTTTGTCTTCTCAGAACAAGACAAGAAATAAGGATCTTGAAGGCAAAAGATAAATATCGGTGGAGAAGGGGACATCTGGCTGGGTCAGAAACAATCTTTGTGTTTTGAGAAAGATACAGAGGAACTTTTGGAGGGAAGCTCCAACTGAATTACCAACTTAATTTGCATTTGTTTCTTGTCTCTTTCTATAGATCCCATCGAAGCGCCAGACAAGACATCTGATTTCAGACAGAATCACATCATACACAACCACGGAATTGTTTGTTTCTGATACAGTGTTTCTGAAGCTTCCAGTGTATATATAGAGACCATTGGTTTTTGAGCTAGACCTCATTGACTCTAAACGGTCCGTTTTTCCACAAATATCTTGCTAGACAATGGGACTACTTTCACTTGGAACCCCAATGCATTGGGTGGAAAGTCGAGAATATGCCGAGCATGTTAAAAGTAATGGGATTATCCAGTTGATAAATTGTTTCAAAGCGGCTTCGGGCAGATCCAACGATCAGTTTTTTTGGGGAGATGAGATAGAGTACATGCTGGTGAAATTTGATCAGGAACACAAATCGGCTCGTCTCGCAATCGACAAAGACTATATCCTCAACACACTTGGAGAAGATGGAATCCATTATAATAAAGCCATCAGTCGAGACATTCTCTTCCATCCTGAATATGGAAGGTTTATGATCGAGGCTACTCCTCTGAAGCCTTATTCCAGTGATAAGTTGGAAGACTTCTTAGCCGTTGAGCCAAATATGAAAGCTAGAAGAGAAGTGGCAACGGAAGAAGTCGATGATAACACAATTGTTCCGCTCACCATTACGTCTTTCCCTAGAATGGGAGTTGAAAAATTCACCTATCCCGAAGCCGAGGCCAATGGTAGAGCATCCAAGTCCCTTTTCCTCCCTGATGAGATAATTAATAGACATTATAGGTTTCCTACACTTACAGCCAATATAAGACGCAGAAGGAATCAGAAAGTGGCAATCAATATTCCAATATACAAAGACAAGAACACTATTATTGACAAAGTTGATCCTACAATCCCACATAGAGATCTTTTTCCATTCAATGACCAGGAAGCCTTTCTAGGAGCTGCAAAACCTGGGTATATTTACATGGATTCCATGGGATTTGGCATGGGAGCCTCTTGTTTGCAAGTGACAATGCAGGCACCTGATCTTTACCAAGCTAGATACTTGTACGATTCTTTAGTTAACGTAGCCCCTATAATGCTATCCCTGACATCGGCCGCGCCGATATTTAGGGGTCATTTGGCTGACCAAGATGTCCGGTGGAATGTGATTGCTGGTGCAGTTGATGATCGAACACCTTATGAAAGAGGCGAGAAACCTCTGGAAGGCCACCATGAAAGAGGTCTCGTCAAGGAAGATGTTGAGCTGCTTAGAATTTCCAAATCTAGATATGACTCAGTGGATCAGTATTTAGGTGACATAGGTAACAAGGACGGTTCGTTTCAATATTTTAGAAGTGAGTATAATGATCTCGATTCACCTATCAATGAGAAGGTCTATGAACAATTGAAGACCGCTGGATTCGATCATGAGCTAGCACATCATTTTGCACATCTTTTTATTAGAGATCCAATCGTGATTTTCAATGAACTTTTGGAACAGGACAATAGTGAGGAAACAGATCACTTTGAAAACATACAGTCGACGAACTGGCAAACATTGAGATTCAAGCCACCTAATCAATCGGCTCTTCCTTCCAGTAAGAGTAGTCCAGGATGGAGAGTTGAACTTCGTCCGATGGAGATATCCACTACTGACTTTGAGAATGCGGCATTTGCAGATTTCTCGGTGATCTTAGCCAAAGCCATCTTGAAGTTTAAGCCAAATTTCTATTTGCCGATATCGTATATTGAAGAAAATATGAAGACAGCACACAAACGTGACTCAACAATTAAGGGGAAATTTAATTTCAGAACTAATATCTGGTCAGGTCAAGAATCCCCTGTCGTCGAGAAGTTGACTTTAGACGAGATCTTTAATGGTACTGATGATTTTGAAGGACTTGTTCCTCTTGTGGAAAGATACATCAGTCAGGAGTTAGGAGAAGACAAAACAGGTAGATTGCAGACTTATTTGAAATTAATTAAGTTTAGATCTGCTGGAAAAATCCCAAGTACAGCCAGGTATATTAGGGATTTCGTCTTGTCCCATAGAGATTATAAAAAAGACAGTATAGTAACAGATTTGATTAACTATGATTTACTTGTGAAACTGGCCAAATTATCACTTTATGACCATGAGATTATTAAGGACTTCTTCGGTGAAGAAATATCCCAATGGTTGACGAGTAACAACTATTAGTCATAATATGACATGATAGAAACTACAATTCTCAGTTCTTCATATAATGCACATTTTATTGTAGAAGATTAGATCTTTTTTGTTATAGTTCATAAACATTACTTTATGCTTTGCACAGACTTTCCATCCAATGAAATTATTGTAATCATTGTTATGTTGAGGTAATTACCTCCTCCTGATTCCAACTCAAATCAACGAATAAGGATCATATTTCCTGTGTAACTATTAGTCTTTGATTAACTTCGATGATCGCGAAGTTGATCTCTCCTGGTAAAGTCGTCCTCACTTAGCATCTTTAGAGTGTAAGGATGTTTCAATAGGATATGCTTATCAGGGGAGCAATTCAGAGGGAGTACGTTGTTAGTGAATGAGTCTAATGGCTGTTATCAAGAGTATGCTGTAATCTTATATCAGCTCCAAACAGTAGAAAAATATGAATTTTGATCGTAAAGATATAGAGCTGATTAGGCACAAAAGCTAGATATGTAAAGTCATAAATCAAGAATCCAGGAAATATAAGAAATAATATTAGATCACAATTTTGAAGACATCTGGAACCTTGAGAGGGCATCTAATTGCTATAGACTCTCCAACACGGCATCAACTCCCGAAACACTGACTCCTGGAGCCGATTCAACACCCACATACTTAATGATTCCATCCTTGACCACGAGGGCATATCTCTTTGTTCTAGCGGCAACAAAGTTATCGCCCGGGTTGCTCAATCCCAATTGAGCACTGAAGGTACCTTTTGGATCGCTGACGAACTTCAGCGAGCCCTTATCGCCCAAGGCCTTTCCCCAAGCGGACTGGACAAATGGGTTATCGGTGGTCAACACCAACACCTCGTCGACTCCCTTCTGCTTCAATTTGGAATAATCCTTGACAAATTGGGGAATATGAGTCTCGGTACATGTTGGAGTGAACGCACCTGGGGCAGCAACAATCACTACAGTCTTTCCATTGATGATCTGTGTTAGGTCCAATTCAGTTGGTCTGGCGATGGAACAGATGTTCTCATGCTCTGGTGTGTATGGAACGTATCCCAACTTGATATCGGTAGGTAATTTGGTTTCTAGAATTGAAGACATTATTGATCAATTTATATTACTTAGTATCTTTTTACTATTTCCGATATTACAGGATTTCGCTGACCCTTTATATATGCGCATAATTCACAAATTCCACTTTAATTAGAATTAGCGCCGACTGCTCTATCGCGCCTTGTCATGTGGCGGAGATGCTAGAAAATTTCCAGAAAAGTAAAAGCAACTGGAATCAATTAAATGTATAGTATATAGATATATAGAGAAAATTCGACGAGTCTTGACGAGTCCAACATGGAATCTAACAAATAAAATCATACCAGATATCAATTTAAATCAACCCTTCAAATCCTCTAGACGATCAATAGCAGCCTTGGTCTTCATACATACCCGGGTGCTCAATTCATAGTCATCTCCACCAAAGGCCTGGGACTTCTTTAACCACTCCATAGACTCAGATAACCCGTCCACACCATTCAATTTCCAGCAGAAAAGAGCCTTCTCATATAATGCGGTAGGATACAACCAGGGGTCGCTCGTCAATTTCAGCAGTTTCTCATTAAAATCAACTTTTCCCGATTCAGTAATATTACAAATAACCTGGGAATCAAGGACTGCAATGCCCTTCTTGATCTCTCCTAATCTTCTCAAAATGATGGCCTGTAATGTATGTCTAATCATCGACTCCTCCTTCGACTCAGTCAACTTCGCATACGACTTGTTAGTTTCTGGATCAACAAGATCCAATTCTGGGTCTTGAATCTGGCTCGCAGAATATCCTAGGAGTTTGAGGGCCAACCGTAAATTGGCCTCTGGCATTCTATTATATCCGTTCCAGAAATACATCATCTCGTGAATCAAAGAGGTACCAATACATTCTAGGAACGGAAGTCGGGTGGCTTGTTGGACCTTGGAAATATGCTTGAGCTTTCTTGAAATAAACTTTTCAAACGGTGGGATCTTGGCACCAAACTTTTTCTTACCAATCAATGATGGAGCAGCCTTGAGATACTTCTCGGCAGTCTTCTTATAATAGTCCTTTTTAGTTAAATCAACATTGTCTCTACCGTTGTTCTCCGCAGATAGACCCGTTATGCACATTTTGTAGCATTCAAAATAACACGCCGCCGCAAAGTACATGTATAAGCAATGGGAGTATGAGTTAATATTGATAAGCTCCAAGAATTCATCTCCGGCTCTCTCGAATTTGTGCAAAAACACAAGAATCATCGCTCTATCATATCCAAGCAACGCATCTACTTGTTTCATCTCGCTCTTGTGCGTTGAATCCATCATATCAACAGCCTCCTCTAATCTCCCACGACTGGCAAGCATCCTTGACTCTTGCAAAAGCCACAAGTTCGAATTAGGGAACATTGCTCTGGCATGCAACAGGGTGGAAATAAGCTTAGGGCCTGGATGCAGCAACGTTGGTTCTCCATCTCCGGTTGTTGCGAGTCTTTCAAGTTCCAGCCTCGCTTTCACCCGCTCTTTTTTCGATTTCATCGAGGTGGTGGTCGATTTCATCGAGGTGGTGGTCGATTTCATCGAAGTGTTTGTTTTTGAGTTTGAAAGAGTATTCGATTTTGTCGAATGTAGCCTCTTGAGCTCCTCGGTTGATGGAACATCAAAATCCACATCTGTGAATTGGAATGGACCATCATAGAACACCAATAATGCAGAGAGAGCTAGACCACCGTGGATGTTTCTCTCCTTAGCAGCATTCCAAACCATTTTCAATCCCACTTCTCTGGATCCTTTGAATCCAACCACAGAGAGAACTTTTCCAATCGCAGGTGGAATAAGAGATAATACAACTTGTAGAATGCCAAAACACAGGTTCACACCCGAGTGAATGAACTCATCAACAGTGGGCACATCACAATTGCCGTATGTGACTTCAAAGCCCTTGGTATCGTCCAACACGGATGAATCGCCCTCCTGTTGGTATCCTAGATTCCTCCTCAATACCGAAGAAACTGGTGGGTTTCCAATGTGCTCACCATCAATTCTGGCCTTTCGTATTTTGTACAGTCTCTCGAGTTTATTGATAACCTCAGAGTCCTTGAGCTGCTGTTCGTTCGTCAAGGAAGGAACATCGACAAATTTGACACTCGATGAAATACTTGTGGTCGATGAGTCGTTATTCAAAGTCAAACCCTTCGTACTGTTTTCCAAAGTGGCCTTCTCCATACTCTTGCTGATTTCATCAAGTGTGTGATAAGCACGTCTTAGCTTCAGTAGTGCCCTCGCACTCTCTACCATACTTTCGCTTAACAACATTAAAAGAGCACTTAACAAGTTTGACTCGGCATACGTAACAGCAAATTCAGTTCCTGGTGGATAGATCGAAGATGTCTTGATCTTGTGCTTTTCAGCAAACGTCTTTTCCTTCCACGATAAGTTCTCTGCAGCCACTAGGGTGTCGTTTGCCTTTTTCATGGTAACAGCTTCAAATCCTAGAGTGGCTTCAATGAATTGAATCACGCCAAGTGCCAACTTGATAATAGCAGTTTCTTCCTGATTTTTGAGAAGCTCATGTCCCTCCGGGGACCTATCATCCATCACATAATCCATGGCTTTGAGGGCACTTTCATATTGAAGGGCCTGGGTAACAACCTTGGTCACCTTCTCCTGCTCAGTCAAATCATTTCCATACCCACCGAGCCCAAATGCTTTCCACATGATGATGGACGAACCTTGAAATCTCGAAGATTGATAATTAACACTGATGTCCCAGTCTGTTAGTCTGTTAGTCTGTTAGTCTGTTGCCGTGCACTTCCGTCTTCAACAGCCCACGTTACTCTTGCTCAAATCAGACTCCAACACCCAGCTTATTCCTATTGACTTTCAACGAATCAATCGTTCTTCTATTATACTGACTAGCACCTGGTCGTGTCTATCACTTCCACAACTGCTTTAACTTCGGTGTTATATAGTTCAAACATATAGATAAATAAGGAATCAGACAAATCTCATACTTGTCTGCTATTTCTGCTGACATAAGCAGAAAACATAGCCAGGTTATTTCTGGCAAGATGATAGGAACACGTTTAGCGGGCAGGGCTAAGTAATTAGAGGCTTAGGAAATGGATTTCAATGACACATGACCAAGAGAGATATACCTGATTAAGTATTGGTAAGGTCCCTGCAGATATGTAACTAAGTTCAAGGAGATTTGGGGCTTCGGGGGAACCTCGGGTAACATATTTGTTATGTGTTCTATTTTTGGTCTATTTTAAAGGTATTTAGGAAAAGATAACGTAAAGAAAATATAAAGGGTATCGAAACATTCCGTTGCCGATCTCTCTATGAGAACTTTGCAGCATACTCTAGATCGTCAGCATTGAGAAAATCGGAGCCGGCGCTCAATAATTGACGCCAGATGTTAGTTTGTTTCTCTACAGGCCACCAGGGGGTGTCCCAGAGACGAGTGTAGATTCCCTTGGAGTGGGCATCTTGAATGTAGTCATCTAGAATACTTAATTGGGTGTCATTGAGACCGTCGACGGTCTCGATCGGACCTACTAGACTCTTGAGAGAGCCCGAGGCGATTGGACTGATTGAGGCTGGGAACGAATCGTTCAGAGTCGCCAATGGCCCGTCAAAAAACACATCTCTTGCTTCTAGATTGAAAACCTCAGAGTAAGGAGTGTTTCCGGTTCCGATAACTGTGACAGGGCCCTGTATGAGCTCGTTGGAGGTGGTGTTGTAGGTAGTCAGCCAATTACTTTTTCTTAGCGGTTCGAGCGCATCGTATACGAATGGCCAGGTGAGCTCTCCATCTGTCTTGAAGTCGACAAATAGATATAAAGTTGCACTATTGTCGGTGTCAAAGACTCCATTTGCATGTGTCTGGAACTGGGTGAACTGGTTTTCCACATTGAATTGGTCCAATAGCGCCTTGATTGGATCGACGTAGAGACTCTGGAAAGTTCTGTCAGAACGCAAGGAGACCAGGTCGTGACCAACATAGATGGTAGAATCGTCAAGAACGTCGGAGAAAACCCAGACATCTGCTTCAACAGACTGAACACCGAGACTCAGAGCGGTTAGGAGGGGCACATCTCTCCAATAATCGTTGTGTGAGTGGATTTGTTTCACAAAGACATTCTTGGTAAGCTCTTTGCTGACCTCAAGACCAGTAGATGAAATCAACGTAATTTGAGAACCTGCAGAGACAGATTGGAGTCCCATAAGACCTGCAACCAGGGAAAATGCTGTGGAAATCTTCATTTTATCAAGTCTAAATCTGTAGTCGGATTAATACTAATATACAACAAATAATGGAACGCAACAAACAGGGTCCAACTAACGGATATACTTGGTCTTCTTTTATATCAAACTCCGAATCTTTTCTGTTGAAACCACGTGAAGCTAATAAGCTGGGAACCCACGTTTTCTGAAGATCCCGTCTTTCAGAGATCTACAATGCAGAACGCTTTCAAACAATAAGCTTTCAAGGACTTGCTGGGTAATTATCTTGCACAAATGCCAAAATGTAGCTAATCAACGTAGAATTGCAAATTTATCAAGGTACAATACAGATAATAAAGAAAACTAGTAAAAAAGGAGCCAATATGCTCTCAACGCAGAAAATAGTTATATTTTCCAGCGCGAGCACGGGTGTCCTGAGCTCCCGAGCCAGGGAAGTCCCAGACAAGCTCAATGTCTAGTTCTCTGTTATTGGTCTCATTAGGACGAGACGCAAGAGACCCACTGACTACCTCTCCTCGTTTGAGATCCAAAACCTGATCCAGATAAAAAATGGTCTGCTGCCAGTGAGTGTAATTGGCATGAGGACCAGTGGAAAATTCAACCTTCTCGTCTCCAGGAAACTCGATATCGAACCATGCAATCAGGGCATGTGCAAGATCAGTTCTTGTGGCTGTGAGCTGGAATTGACGGTGGAACGCAAGCTGCGGAATGGTGACTGTGTTGAGATCAAATTCAATCAATTTGTAATGATCCGTCACCACAGCCTTATTGTCCACAGTCTCGATCAGAGGCTGAGTCATCGATAATGGAATAAAAGGAGAATAATCAAATCCGTATACGTTTTCCCAATAAAAGATCTTCTCATCTTTGTAGCTTCCATCCTCAATCAGGGCTACCTGAATGTTGGCTTTATCAGGGAAAATTAACCCTCCTTCTTTCAAATATCTGTCACGAGCAACAAGTACGGTATCCAGCATAGATTCGTATAAAAGGAAATATCCCATCCATTCACTGATAATAATATCGACTTTGTCATATGGAAGCTTGACATCCTCGAGTTTTCCTTGTAAAAGTGTCACCTTGTCATCCAGTCCGTTCAATTCAACAATCTTTTGGGCCATCTCTATAATATTTGACATATCCACACCAATAACATGACGAGCACCAGCTTTGGCCGCAAACATCGATAGAATGCCTGTACCGCATCCAACATCTAGAACAATCTTGTCCTTGAACAAATGTTTGTTTCTCATGATCGCATTCCGGTAAGACAGCGTCCTCACGGTATCTTTCAACATCTCTTCATGAATTCCAAAATGATCATAAGAAGCAAAATAATGCTGTTCAGAAAACGGCAGAGTTTTCTGGTCAGTAGCGCTTTTGTTTTGGCTCATTTTTGGAAATTAATTGTATCTCTATTAGTGGGTCCTATATATACAATCTCTGTGTCAATATCACAGATCTGATGTTCCTTATCACCCCAAACCTACCCAGATCTACTGTATACTAGATACGAAAATTTTACTATACCTCGCTGCAGGAAAATTTATTCTTAGCTGGCTGTGTTGTGATCCCTGTTGATCATATCTACAACCGAAAATCACCCAATTTTTTCCTCTTTAACTCCGTTTCATATACAGTACAATTGCACACCCTTTCTCTAGCGAGGTTCTTTTTGAACAGCATCAAAGCATTGCCTGTATCGCCATAAACAATCTCTTTAAAACGTTCGACGCGGGTTTTTGAAATATCTGGCCGATCGACCCAATATTCTTCCTTCAAAATTCACACCTTCCACCGGTGTAAGGATTTCGGACTTTCTTTGCCATATGTTACAGATAACCCATAAAAGATATAAATAGAAGGAGAACTAATGGGAAACACATTCCATTAGAACAGTTCAGTCAGTAAAACATAAGAATCAAAGTCGAAACCAGAGACAAACTGTTCAAGCAGAATTCAAAATATATCGATAACAAAAGGTCCCCGAAGTCACGAGGATCGGCTGAACAACATCGTATGCCAGACGCTACCAACAAACTGGCTGATTCAATCCCTCTGTGGTGATTGGCATTTTAATACACACAACCCTGTGCAAAATGACAGCAGAACTGCCCTCAGATTCTCAGACCTTACTGCGAAAGATGGCTCCTCAGACAGGATCCACAAGTGGTGCTGCAGCTCAGGCAGCAGCCTTAATGTTCAAAAAGGCTGAAAAACAACCGCAGAACAATCAAGAGAAAATAACGACAGCCAGCCTGTCCGCAAATCTATCATATCAGAAATCAGAAATTTCATCGAATAGTCCTTCTTCACATAAAACACAAAGCAACTCTGCCTTGTCATCCTCCTCATTTTCTTCACAACCGACATACCGAAGGCCCAGCACCAGTTCCCAATATCATCATCATTCTGAAGCTATCAAAAGGACGCCTTCTAGAGATCAAAGACCTCTATCTTCTGGTGCAATTTCAGGCTCATTGAAATCGTCAGCCCCAAATACTCCGGTAGCTGTCTCACATTCTTCCAAAACTTTCCCACAGCCCCCCTCATTGCAATCGGTGTCTCTTTCCAGAAGAAGCTCTTCAAAAACCACATGGAATTCAGTAAACAGCACCAGTTCTTCAACTGCATTAGCTGCTGCGTCATTGGTAGCAAAGTCAAAGCCTTCCATGATGGGAACACAGAATCATCAGATGTCTCAAAGTGAAACACTTCCGAGAATATATTCTTCTCCTTCTTCTGCTAACATTGATCCCGCCATCATTGACCACCAAAACACTGATCGAACTATGCCTGTAATTATAGGTTCCCCGGTGGACATCTCTAATCAGTCAATTCCTATTCTAAGGTCGCCCAATTTCAGTGTTAGATCTTTTAGCAGCGCTGAAATTGGTGATATTACATTGCGTGGTCCAAGTTCGATAAATATACCTTCTGGACAAAGAAAACACGATTCGCTATCGAAAAGTCCCTTTGAATCACCTTTCTTAGGTCCATTTGGCAGTATTTCAGGTGGATCTGTTCAAGGATTGGAGGATCTTCACTTATTGCCGCCTCCCAATGCTTGCAATTTGGAATCGATGAACCCCTCAAACTCTAATTCTTCTTTATCCTTGCCTATGATTTCTGAAGATGAGGGACATCAGGAAGAATGTTTTGAAGATGAAGGCGTGAACCACAAGGACAGCGACACAATAAAGTCTGAAACTGATGCACACATAAGTATTTCATCACCGAGACATCCTTTCAGATATTTTGCTGATTCCAACTCAAATATGGGGTCATCAATGTATATTAGAGAGCCCGCGATGAATAATAGGGGCTCTCTGAGTTCTATTATACCTGATGAATCCACTCTAAAAAGCCATCAGAGGAGGAAACCACCACCAAATAAGGATGATCCTGTTGATACTGGCGAGCAGACGGATGTATCAAATAATTTGGAGAACTTACAGGGAAACAAGCCAGATGTAACTACAAAGAGGTTGCAGAGGAGACCTCCTCCCTCAATATGTCGTGACAATCTTGCCATCTCTGAGAGTGAAACTGACCCTGGATATGCAATTTCTGAATCATCAGACTTTGAGAATGACAGAAATCAAGGATATTTTGACTACACTCCTGCGGAGAACAGATTTCAGAATGGCTCAGCCTATGATTCCAGCTTACCTCAATATCCTGTTTCGCCTACTATAGATCATAAGTTACCCCACCATCATCATGGCCCTCTTCGGGGGAAACATGGAAAGAAGTTCCAAAAGATGCTTGGGTTACAGAAGCTGGAGATTCCGCAAAACAGTTACACTGCTTCATCGACTGATTTAAGTCATAGTGCGAATGATCAACAGCCGACACCAGGGTTAGCACCACAGCAGCAGTTGAAATTCAGAACGACATTGCGTAAAGAAAAACATCCGAAGAAAAGTTTCAATGAAGCAAAACCTTGGAAACACCATAGCGATTCTAATGTGGTTACGGAAGATGAGAAGAAACGTTATGAAGGCGTATGGGCCGCAAATAAGGGAAACTATGTCCCTTTGGAAGAGGAAGACGATTACCTAGAAACTGATTTAAAAGTTTTAGGTCCAAAAGACGTCGTAACTGCTTCTAAAGGAAGTAGTGAGTCTCCCAATCCATCTACGATCAAACGTCCTACTGCCGCTAGTACGAGACAATCTCAAAGAATACTTGGACTGGTTGTTAGACAGATCTGGCAACGGTCGAGGCTGTCAAATGAGATATTAGAAAAGATCTGGATTCTTATAATTGATCGACGCAAAAGGGAGTATTACCAAGCTCTCAAGGATTACGAAAAAGAGGAGCATGCAGATGGAGACCTAGAGTTTGACGATGGAACTCTAACTAAGGAAGAATTCATCGTTGGGACATGGCTTGTTGATCAATGTTTATACGGCAAGAAGCTCCCGAAAGCTATTAACGAAGATTTATGGAGCAGTGTCGAGACCAAAGCAGGTATTGTTGTAAAGCCTAGGAGGAGTAGGAAAAGAGAAAAGATGCTTAAGAAGGTTGTACGTATTACCTGATTTCTTTATACTTCTTATTTTTCTATCTCTGTTTAATAAAGTTACGATATTTTTGCACTACAATCAAATCGTTTAAACATCTCATCTATTATTTTCAAACTGCATCCCCGTTGAAATGAGATTTATATTCTCGAAGTTTCCTAGATTTTTCCATTCGGCCTCCTTAAAGTCAATATGTGATTTTATAAGGACGATGACATTCTAAGGCTGTTGGTCCAAATAGTTCAGCTTTACTGGTTACTACTGATCCAGAAGAATCATATTCGTACAAAATGGTAAGTTTGAAAAAGGCGAGAAATAGCTGGTTTTTTGACTCCTAAGTCTCAAAAAATGAGACTTACAAATCGGATCCGAGATAACTAACATCTAATAATTTGTAACTTACAGTCTGCGTTATTGAAATCTATCAGCGCTATCAAACCATTATTTGATAGAGTGCTAATTCAAAGAGCCAAACCAGCTGTGCAAACAGCTTCCGGCATTTACATACCAGAAAAAAATCAGCAAAAGTTGTCATACGGTGTGGTCGTGGCCAGTGGACCTGGTATCGTCAACGAAAAGGGAAATTTGGTTCCAAACATTGTTTCTGCAGGAGACAAGGTCCTTCTTCCAAGCTACGGAGGCTCCCCTGTAAAGATTGGTGAGGAAGAGTATCTTTTGTACTCTGATAAGGAGATCTTGGCCAAACTCCAGGAATAAACAGGAGTCAAATATTATAACACAGTGCTACTATCTGTTAGACGTTCTTTGAAATTAGATCTTATCATCCACAATCCATAATTGATCATTGTGTGAATACTTATGTGATCGATCTGTATATAAGAATTCGACTAATTTTGGACATTTTATTTTATTTCTGAAAGGGCATTTGTTACCCAAGTAGTGTTATTTATCCCTTCCCTGATCTGAATGTACAATTAAGCCCTCTTTCAGCCAGTCAATGAAGCCATTATCTAGCAAATTCATTATTGATCTTTGATAAACGAACTGCTTCCCTTACAATATCTATACATCTTTACACCAAACGTTATTTTCAATGATTACATAATCGGTGTCTATTGATGACCTAATCATATATCTTTTAGTTCATGTTGACCAAAAACACTGGGGTGGCGAAAAAGAAGGTATATTAAGTTAGGTTACCAAAGATCCTTTAGACAACGGATTCATAAATAGGAACACTGGATCAGGTATACAAGTAATAATTAAGAGGACCTGAAACATGACTGCTGTTACTTCTGCTGCTCCTTACTTATCACTCTTGGAGGAGCAAGATTCAAGCTTGAAGTCATATGCACTCAAGTCCCTGAATGGCTTGGTAGATCAGCTTTGGGCTGAAATTGCCAACAACATTTCTGAGATTGAGCAGCTGTACGAGGACGAGAAGTTTTCAAACAGACAATTGGCGGCATTGCTGGCATCAAAGGTTTATTATAATTTAGGTGATTATGATTCTTCTGTGAAGTATTCATTGTTGTCTGGTGTCGAATTCAATGTTGACGAGAAGACTGAATTCACCGAGACAATCGTATCGAAATGTATCGATTCATATATTAAGTTTTCTAAATCAAAGTTTGTTGACCCAACTGTGGTGATTGACCCTCAGTTGACAGCAATTTTTGAGAACATGCTTACCAAGTGTGTCAAGGAAGGCGAATACAAATTGGCATTGGGTATTTCATTAGAGAGTTATAGGGAAGACATCGTTCAAGATATTATAAGACAGTTACAGAGCGAAGGAAAAAGTGAAGAGGTAATTATGAACCTGATTAGTTATATATTGACTTGCTGCACCACCGTATTTGAGAACTCGCAGTTTAGATCTAAGTTATTGAACTCGCTAGTTCTGATCATGCTCTCCTTGAAGAGTCCAGACTATTTTGTGATCACCAAAATTATTGTGCAGCTTAACGACTTCAAACTAGTCCACAAAATTTTCAAGGATCTACTGGCTACCGAAGATAATGTACTAATAGCTTTCCAGGTCGCCTTTGATCTTGTCAGTGTCGCATCTCAGGAGCTCTTAACTAGGACAATTGATATCTTAGACTCCGACCCAGCTGTTGATAAACTAGACAAAAGAGTAATCAAATTGAGAAAGATCTTGACAGGTATACCTACTTGCGATTTGGACATTACATTCTTGTCAAACGACAACACTGATACTTCTATTCTCAATACATGCAAGAAGGTACTTGATGGAAGAAATTCTATTTTCCATTCTGCTGTGACTTTCCAAAATGCATTCCTTCATGCAGGGACAACCGATGATTCGTTTTTTAGATCAAATTTAGAGTGGTTGGGTAAAGCTAATAACTGGTCTAAATTCTCTGCCACTGCTGCTCTTGGTGTTATTCACAAAGGTAATCTTTCACAAGGTCGTTCTGTGCTTCAACCTTACTTACCAGGTAGTACACCCTCTCCCTACACAAATGGTGGGTCTCTATATGGTCTAGGATTCATTTATGCGGGCCATGGAGCAGAGGTTATAGATTACTTGAGAAATATTGTTGTTGAGAACAGTAATTCTGCAGATAACAAAAACACTGATATAATCCTACATGGAGCATGTCTAGGAGTTGGTGTTGCCGCTATGGCTCTTGGTGATGAAACAATATATGAAGAATTGAAAACCATTTTATATGCTGACTCTGCCATATCGGGTGAAGCTGCCGCTTTGGGAATGGGATTGGTTATGTTAGGTTCAGGAAATGAATCTGCTTTACATGATATGTTTACGTATGCTCAAGAAACCCAACACGAGACCATTATCCGTGGATTAGCCATCGGTATGTCACTTTTATGTTATGGTAAAGAGAGTGCGGCCGAACCAACTATCGATAGTCTTTTGAATCACCAGGATTCGATTCTTCGTTATGGAGGTTGTTTCACATTAGCACTCGCATACTGCGGTACCTCAAATAACAGTGCAATTAAAAGATTGTTGCATGTTGCAGTATCAGACTCTTCAGATAACGTGAGAAGAGCTGCTGTAATGTCTCTCGGGTTTGTTCTACTGCGTGATTACACTACTGTGCCTACAATTGTTGAACTACTCTCTGAATCTCATAACCCTCATGTTAGATATGGTACTGCTATGGCTTTAGGCATTTCATGTGCAGGACGTGGTCTTCAGGCAGCTGTAGACGTTCTAGAGCCACTGACCAAGGATGCCGTTGACTTCGTGAGGCAAGGAGCCACAATTGCAAAAGCTATGATTTTGATTCAACAGAACGAAAAGACATTCCCTGAAGTGAAGGAGTTTAGAGAACAATTAGCTAAGACCGTTGCCAACAAGCACGAAGATTCCTTAGCGAAGTTCGGTGCTGCTTTAGCTCAAGGTATAATTGATGCAGGAGGACGTAATGCCACAATTCAGTTAGAGCATGCACAAACAAGCACATTGAATATGAAGGCAATCGTTGGACTCACCCTCTTTTCTCAGTTCTGGTATTGGTTCCCTTTGACTCATTTCTTATCCTTATCTTTCAGCCCTACATCTATTATTGGAGTTAGAGAAGACTTAAAGGTTCCAAAGTTTAAGATAAACTGTCATACAAAGCCGGAAGTTTTTGGATATCCACCTAAAGTTGAGGCACACACAGAGAAGCAGCCAGATAAAATTGCAACGGCGGTATTATCTACTACTGCAAAAGCAAAGGCAAGAGCTGCCAGAAAGGATAAGGCTAAGAAAGATGCTAAGGAAGAAGACAAGATGGACATAGATGAGAAACCGAAGGAAGAAAATGACAATGTTGAAGAAGATAAAGATAAAAAGGAAGAAACAGAGGTGCCTAACGAAGACTTGCAAGATGAACAGCGCAGATCGTTATATGTTAAAGAACCATATCAGTTTGAGAATATGACCAGGGTAATGCCTGCGCAGTTGAAATATGTGACCTTCTCAAAGACTGAGAGGTTTGTACCTGTTAGAAAATTTAAAGGAATGGGTGGTATTGTTGTGTTGCATGATCTTTCTCCAAATGAGCCTGTGGACCGAATTAAGACTGTCAGAGAAAAAAGTAATACTGATGCTCCTGTCCCAGATCCATTCACCATAGATCCAGTGTTAGATAAAGAGTTGCTTGAGAGTGATGAAAATAATGAATGAGGCCCTTTTCATAATATGAGCCCTTCTATTTAATATCTAATTCAATGTAAGTCATATTATTATGAATCTGTAGTCTTGATCTGTATGAATAACAAATAAATTTTGAAATCTTAAAAATAAAGCATGCCATTAATTATGAATACACGTAAGGGATATATACCATTAATATACAAAGGAGGTCATTTGAACCTATCTAATGCACTTCCTAGAGCATCTTTCTTCTCCTTGATTCCTTTAGAATGGTCATATCTCCGTTTTCTTAGCTCCTTCTCCTTTTCAAGAGCCTTCTCAATACGCTTCGACCGTTCATTTATGACATTCTCTCTCAATTTCCTTTTGGCCTTACGGATTGTCGAGTTCTTTCCCTTTGTTTCAGGTTTCACTTGTTTAGTAATATCATCACCTGACTTTTTCAGCTTCTCTGAAGCTTCCTGGATCTCAGAAAGATCCTTCTGGGTGAGTCTTCTTTCAGAAGCTCTCTTGTCAACAGTTCCGATAACATTTGGATTCAATGTGATCATATCAGGCTTTAGTTTGTTCATCAAAGATCTGACTTCAGCTTGCTGTCTCTGTTTGGAGGACTCGTATGGGTTAATCTCAAGAGCATCGAAGTTAGCCTCTCCAGAACCTGGAACAATTAATGACGAAAATCCTTGATCATGCCCACATCCAAGGATATCTTCAAATGGAACAAATCTTGTAGTCTGAATACGCGACGAAGGAATCATATGGTTCATGTATGGGGAGTTCTGATGACCCTTTGAGAAGTTCCAAATTGTTATATGTGGTCCCCAACCGACGGAGAACAAGCCGGTGTCTGACATATCAACTGTGTTTGCCTGAGTAGGGGTATAATATGAATCCACTTCTTTGAAATTCCTTATGTCCCAGAGCTTTAAGGTTTTGTCAGCCCCCGCGACAACCATGTGTCTTCCATCTCGATTGATGGCCAGTGATCTTACAGGGCCTCTACAAACCTGAAGCTTAGCCAAAGGTGTAGGCATACTAGGAGACCAGAGACTGACTTGTCCATTAGCATGTCCAAGATGCATTACGGCATTCCAAGGATTCTGTCTCATACACTGAGTTGGACCCAATTTGGTTCTATTCTCAGAGACCAATTCTCCGGTAGAGACGTCATGGTATTTCAGGAATCCTGTATTTCCGGCCGAGGTTAGAAGAAGGTGATATGGTAAAAAGTCTAATAGGGTGGAGTCTATGTGCTGTTTTAATCTGTGCAGTTCCATACCTGTGTTATCGTATATGAAGACATATTTCTTTTGTGCCACAGCAAAATACTGGTTATTATGAAGATACTTCACTGCATGAACTGTTTCGTTAAGATTTAGCTCACATTTTATTAATCCTTGTCTCCAGTCAAAGGATGCGACATGCCCTTTCCTTCCTCCTAGAAGTAAATCCCTTCCATTTCTCGAATAGTCAACTGTATAAGGGCCAAAATCTGTTAATTTGAGGTCAAACTTTTTGTTCGCCGTCCCAAGATCCACTTCCTTCACTATTTCATCCTGCTTAAATTTGTAAGTTTTCTCCATTCCTTCTGCTTCCAGAAACCCAGCGTCCTCCTGAAGCAGGATTTCGGTCCTTTGGGCAGACCTTATTGCATCTTTGTATTGTGAATCAATTTTTTTCAGATTGGCATTCAGTTTCTTATCTTTTCTAGGCCCCGATCTGTTACCATTCCTAGATATCGCTCTTTCATATTTGGAATGCTGAGCTCCTCCGGCAAGAGTTCTGTCACTCATTTTCGAAATATTTCAAGATGAACACAATTAAAGGACGTGTATGTTTGATCTGCTAGTATCAATATACGTCTCAAGTCCATATATGTCTTCTCAATGTCCATAACATATCGTTATCTAGGTAATAATCTGATATAGAGTGAAAAATTTTGTGGATCTAAAAAAATGAGATACACGATCTTATTCTGACAGATACACAGCCTTGATAAGTTAAGCGGTTAGATTTAAAAAAGGGATCATAAATAAATACTAGAGTCGTTAAGATGAGAAGGGTGCTGTAGTAGAGAAGATGAATATTCAAGACAAACAAAGATGTTTCACAGATTATCTTGGGGTAGAAATAGAGAGAGACATTTGGGCCAAAAAAAGAGTTGCAAACAAGCGGAAGCTTCGGAAAATGGCGTGGGAGAACCCTCGTTCCTAGATAGCAGCACTATAGCTTCAAATAAAACTGAGAAATTCGGGGATGTCATCTTTCGGTTTCTTACCATCAGCAGACGAAGGAGACCAATTGCCGATGAGACAACAATAAACAATGTGGAGGCTGGTGAAGAATCTGAAACTGAGACTCTTTTGGGAGGGAATCCTATTCAAGGAGAAAATATAGATAATTTCAACAGCTCAAGCAAACCATCCAGTACAGTTGAAGAATCATTCAGCAAATCTCAAGATCTAATATTTCCAGTAAACTCGGAAACCAATCTTTATGGACAGTTGGGGTTAGATGAATATCCCCATTTGAGGAGAAAAGAGTCCGGGAGAAAAAGAGGTAGGATTTCCAGGTATCTAATATCAAAGAAACACGATAATCAAAAGATAGACCAACAAAGCAATCGGGAGAGTTTTATGGGCACTGATGAAGTAAACAAACAAGCTGAAAAAACGGATAACGAACTGCCTATTCAGAGACTCTTTGATGATATTTCTGGTGCTTCCACAGAAAACGAAACCCAATACCAAAATTGCAGCAATATCGAAAATCTGGGGATTAATTCTCATGAATTTGCGGATACCAGCTATTCATTATATAGAACCCAAACAAATCATGATCATACAATGGATGAGTCATTTGGAGCATGTAGTCAGATAACTGGAAATGATGAACGAGACCTCGGTCATAAGAAAGAGCTTGGAAAAAGAACCAGTATGAGAAGATCACTATCCAAAATCTTTTTCAGAAAACATCTCAAAAATAGTGATAAAGACGGATTTAAACTGTGCGATCGTTCATGGAACCCTGAAACGCCGGACACATCAAAAAATATCAAACAATTAGATCCTTTACCCAATTTTAGTTTCAGATCTTTGCGGTTGAACGACACCTTGAGAAGTATTGGAAGAAGACCAAACTCCCCAAACCTGTCTAATATTGCAGTTTTTCCAGTATACACAAAGATCACGAACACATTCAATATTGCGTCACTTGCCAGCACCCAATTTGAGTCTTTTGAATTTATGAAGCCCAATTCTTTGCACTTGAACTCGGTTTGGAACGTGTGGGGAGAATTCAAGTCAGAATCATTAGATGGGGAAAAATGCAGACTCAGGAACAGGGTCATTGACAAGATATGGAAAACCAAACAACTAAACAGGATCACTGATAACTGTGACAAAATGTTTTTGTCTCCTAAGGAAGGCGAAGAGTCGGAAGACAACAGAATTCATTTTTTTAAATATGGGATTTCTCCAAGATACAGAAGGGAGCCATTACTTTACAATAGCGGCCGCGTTGTTATTCGTATTCCACCAGAGGATGTGGCTCAAACATGGAGTTCTATTCTTACGATTGTTCTGAAAGACCAGCTGATGTGGAGTGGGTTGGATAATTGCATTGTTGGGATAACATGGAAAAAGTTTGTTGATAAGCATGATTACAACTTGATTCTTTGGCTAGCCAAAGAAGGATCAGATTTAGAAAGTGTTTCAGCCCTAATGAACGAGGTGATGCTTCTGTGTCCCGATAATCTTAAACCATTATTCACTTATTTCAAGTATTATGTTAATGCTGATCACACTTTCCATGCCATTGATCTGAATACTTTCAGCTCTTGCATTTAAGTTAATTTTCAGTACATCGAGTTCTTCCATATGAACGAAAAATTTATATGCGAACGGAATTTTAAGAATACGTGATTTCTTAGTCAAAGTAACATCAAACGATACAAGAGTAGAGAAAATAGGTATAGCTATAGGATAACTAAACAGATATGTCGGGACTATCGGCGGCAGAAAAAAGAAGGCTATTAAGGGAGAGGAGAGCGGCCAAGCTGGTTGAAACATCATCTGAAAGAATCAGCAAGATTACAAGCTCTAACAACTCACATCTTCCGACGAACTCACCTCTGGAGGCTCCTACCTCCAAATCTGAGTCCTCTGAAGTATCAGATCCACAACCTAATCAAGAATCGTCTAATGAAGCTGTTGGGTCTATCGATGGAGATCCTGAGGTGTCGGATCTTTCAGCCTTAAAATTGACTGATCCGTTACACAGATCATCTGACGAAGAAGCTCTACCCGGGGCTTCTAGCACTTCATTAGAAGATGATGATGCAATGATGAACAAATTGCTAGAAAACCTGATGAGACAAGGGCATGATCACTCACATGAGAATGGAAACAATCCTGAGCCAGTTCTTCCTAACGACTTTATGAAGACGATGTCCTCAATATTGAGTCAGGGTGCAGATGGAAACAACAGTGGATTCCCCAACCTCACCATTCCGGATATGGATACAAGATCACCACAAGAAATACAATACGAAACGCTACTAAACGAGTACAACGATCATCAATTAAAGAAGTTTAAGTTATCATTTATATCTATCAGATTCATCTTTGTTATTGTTCTAGTTTATCATAAGATAATTGGACTGACTGTTTACTATCCTTCATTCAGCAAAATCGCTCAACCATCCAATTCAGTCAGCTTTTGGAACAGTTTTGCACTTTTGGAAGTGGCTTTCTCTCTGATTTATCTTCTTATTTCGTCCAAATTTCTTCCAAAATCTAGAAGCTCTTCAATATTTTCCTTCCTTGAAGGTATTATTCCTCCGAAATTCCGACTCTATTTCAACATGATCTTCAAGTACAAGGATATTATGCTATATTTTATCAATGATGTGTGCTTGTTGGTGTTATTGTTGGGAATTTTGGCTTATTACTAAGTACAGAAACTCAGAATGTCATGTATAATAATAACTTAGCGGAAATAACGTTCTAATCTCTCTAATTTATAATGTGTCTATTTTGGATCATCAGAACCGACGATTTCCATCCAAGATTTACCTTCTTTCTTAAGCTCGTCAGTGAGTTCATCCTTGATTCTCCTGGCCAGTCCTGGTCCTTTGTAAGCTATTGCTGTATATAGTTCAATGAAAGTTGCACCAGCTTTACCAAATTCTAAGGCATCCTTTCCGGAGCTAATACCACCACATCCAACCAACACTAAATCTGAGTCCTTTGTGTACTTTCTCAGTATACGGAAAGCCTTAAGAGATATCTCTTTAAGTGGTCTACCTGATAACCCTCCAGTTTGGTGTATTAAGGCTTGATCCTTGGTGATCAACTTTTCAACGGGTCTCTGAATAGTTGTATTCGAGAGAATAATACCGTCAACCTTGGAATCCTTAGCCGATTTTGCTATGGACTCAATCTCTGGCTCCGTTAGATCTGGGGCCACTTTCACCAGAATAGGTGGCCTAGTCTCAAGAGAGTTTCTTTGAGCCACAACTTTGGTTAGCAAATTAGTGAGCTTTGCTTCACTTTGAAGATCTCTCAAACCTGGAGTATTGGGAGACGAAACGTTAATAACCAGAACATCTGCATAGGATGCAAAACGCTCAACACCAAGAAGATAGTCGTTCACCTCATCACCGTGCTTGTTCTTACCCAAGTTAATGGCCAACAATTTCCCGTCTCTAAAGGATTTATTATGCGACTCCGGAGACCGATTAATTAACTTCTCAAATCTTTGTCTAAGTCTTGCAAGAACATTCCAATGTCCTGACGAATTGAATCCATATCTATTGATAACGGCCTCGTCTTGCCCCAAACGATAGAATCTAGGTTGAGGATTTCCAGGCTGTGGTTCCGGGGTGATTGATCCAATTTCAACATACGAAAACCCGAGATCAAAGATCCCGTCTATGGCTTCACCATCCTTGTCAAATCCAGCAGCCATTCCTACTGGGCTGGAAAGAGTCTTTCCTAGCCCAGATACCTTCAAAACCGGATCATCGTTGTCGACGAAAAGTTTTGGAGAGAGCGAATACTTCAGCAGAAAGATACCCACCTTGTGAGCCTGTTCAGCATCAAACAGCAACCTCAAAAGTGGACAGTATAAATATTCATGAATTGCCGATCTGGCATCCAGCGAATACACCCCTAATGCCGCTGTTCCAACGAGAAGAGCTGTTGAATTAGGTAATAGTCTAGATTGTTTCGGACCATTTTTCATTGAGAAGAATCTTGCATACCCCATATTTCTCCCCAAGGAGCCTCTCCAACCATTAAAGAACATTTCTGCTGGCTTACACAGAGCTGTGACGTCGTGATACTACTTTTAACACTCTTATGAACTCTATATGATATAATAACTGTTATATAAGGCTCTTAAATACTGATTCGCTGAAGTGTGCGATGAATTGTTGCGGTGTACGGGTTTATAATATATCCTTAAAAAGCCATCAGGTAATAAATATGGAGGGATGATTAGCTTATAAAGAAAGCCCTTAATTTGCTAAATCTTGCTGTAAGTACGATGGGAAACATTGTATGGAGAAATACATCTTAAATTTCAATTCTATTGTCTTCTGACGCGATCCCAGGCGGAGGAAGAAGAGGAAACGGGGGCTTCCGAAATACAGTCTAGATCCAAAGAGGCATCCAGAGCATCATTCGGACGATCATTCGCATACGAGGGGTCAATATAGTTCTGTGATTTCGGCTGGTTGAGTTTCTGACTCACAAGATTTGAGTTATGTCTGACATTGTCCCAGGCGCTGTGTAATTCAGAGCTTCCGGTAGTTTCTTTTGAGGTCGGGGTCAAAGGGTCATTTCCAGCAGCTTCAAGCTCGGGAATCCCGTTCCTCTGGTCTCCTTTTCTGACCTGAACTAATCCGGTATTGAAATCAGTAATTTGTCTAGGATCTTTAATTCTGGAGTTGGGGTCTTCGCTCGACTTCTTGAAATACGCTGCCCAAAACCAGGACTTGGTCAATGGATCTGGCGTGTGCTCAAGCACCTTACACATGGGTGAACCTTCGCCATACTTGTCTTTGAATTGTTCGAAGTTTCTCGAGTATATAACTGGAGTCAGAGCAGACGGAAGAAATGCACTCAAGATAAATCCTCCAAAAATAGGATACATCGGATTCACTATCTTACCTTTCTTCTTGATCACAAAAGGTAACAAAGCGCCGGCTCCAAAGCCAATGGATGACAAGAACAATAGAGAGTTCATGGACTTTTCAAAAAACCTCTGGAGTTCTTTTCGTTCCGTAGACTCCAGATGATGCTCTGCATCGTAGAATTCAATTGCTTTTCTCTTAGCTTCTTTGAAAACCGGATCGTTTTCGTTCATTGTGTTTGTATTTGCTTGTTGGCTTGCATTGAAAGACGTCCTCGTTATCGCCTTTGGGTTGTCTTTATATCGGTTCTTTTAATCCAGACGGCGATTGATTTCTTTCGACGCATCGATTCATTTTTAATCACGTGTATATTAGCACGTGTTCTTCACCGTTCGTCACGGCCGCTCCGTTTGTCTATTTTGTTGGTATCACGATAGGGTAGTGGCCCGATCAGGGAGGGACATTTCCGGGCTTCTCACGCATATCGTGGTGGCGCGTGATACGAAAACCTATGTGGTAGCCTACTGGACCCGCTGAAAATGGGCTGTCCCCTCCCATCTGGCTCAATACACTCCCTGAAAGATCGAGGGCTCCGCATTTCTCAGTGAGGGTGCACGAAATCCCCACATAAAGCCGAAACATTTATATAATCATCAAGTGTGTGTTTTAGCAAAAAATAGATACACACAAACAATTGAACAACTAATCAACAAGCCAGTCAAAATGAGTACCGAGTTGCCAGAATCAAAAACACCTTCCCTAAAACCTGTCTTATTCTTCCATATCGACGCAGATGAACCAGAGGCCCTCCTCTCTACTGCCACTTCTTCGCAGACAGTGGTGCAGATTCCAGGAGGCTTCGTCAAGTCGCTAGACCCTAAGTTCCCATTCGATGCAAAAATCACAACCGGAACCGACGACATCAGATTTGATTCCAAAAACCCAACTGTCGGAAGATTGGACTGCAGGCTGTACCTCAAGTTCGATGATAAGAAGGACTCTACCAGAAAGGGATTCATTCACTACACAGGAGTGGTCCAGTTCGACAACCAGGTGGCCAAGGTTACTGGAAACCAGCAATCATACATGGAGTTCTCAGATGGCTACGTAACGTGTCATCCACAATTCTTCCTCGATGACAGTCTTAAGGACGAGTCGTGGGTCAACGACATCAACTTCATCGGAAAGGGTCGTTTCATTAGGGACTCCGAGGGAGCTCTCAAGGTCCAATATTATATCTATGTTTTTGAGTAATTCAATAATCAGATTTTGTTCACTGAAGCATACGTATTTCTGTATCTTTGGACCACTAGATGAAGGAGGCCTTCCAGACAGTCCATCCTTCCTGTCTAGTCCAGACCAATATTGTGCACTGCCTTGCTCACCACCCATGGTCGTGTTCTACCCAATTGACCCGTTGTCTGCCATTTTAATTTACGGTCGTGGGTCGTGGGTCGTGCATCACACAACACAGTGTTCCCTCCCCCCATAAAAGCGCAGAGAAAACAAGCCAGTAGATGTAGAAGAACCAAACAGAGTTAACATAGCCAGGATCATAGAGGTCAAACACAAAAGAGAGTGCAATTAATTGGCTGATCACGGTTTGGCGTGGGCCGAAATTAGGTCTTTCACTCGAAAACAGGAATCGCACAAGTAACAGACAAACAGGGACCAAAACTTTAACGGGTACATAGAACTACTTAATCCCATCAAAAATAAGAGTCGCCACATACAGCACACAATATTGAAGAGACTGCATTTGTAAGAAATGGACACACATCCAGATGAGTTCGTCTCGACTCCAGGTAGCTTTGATCTAAACCATTTTGATTTTGGAAATGGCAATTCTGGCTCTGGAGAGGCACCGTCCACTCATCATCTTCAGAATCCCCAATTAGGCCATCAACAAATATTGGCAGGATCAGGGCTATCGGATTTTGATCTACAGAGAGAACTGTTAGATGAGTCCGAGGCTTTCCAGTTTGGCGGGAATCCGTTCAGTGAAACTGCAACAACGACATCTTCTACTACCCCTTTGAGAGGGGACTTCTTTCCGGTCAATTCGGCACCAGGTTCTGCAGCAGGAATATCATTGACTACACAGATGTCTCGTGCATCGCCACATGAATTCACACAGGCAAGCTTGACGCCCACATCTTCGATTACCTCGTCAAATCCAACATCAGTAGGCAAAGACCTCATCTCTGAAGATGGTTCTAACCAACCAAGAAGATCACGTGCGTCTGGGGAGATACTGGCTCTCTTGATATCTGAGTTTAACAAGAATTCTAATCCCAATACAACCGTGCGCAAGGCCATATCTTCAAAAACTGGGATGAGCGAACGTTCAGTAAGAATTTGGTTCCAAAACCGGAGAGCAAAGGCTAGAAAAATGGAAAAGCTAAACCAGCAAAACGTTTCCGAAGGTCTTACTTCAGTTCCTTTATCGTCACAACCGTCTCTTCAGCATTCTCAATCACTCAATGGATTGGATTCTTATAAGAAGCCAGACGAAGACCAACTTGCATTGAAAAGAGGAAGTTCTTTGGACAATCTTCATAATCAGACGAAATCACCGATCGAGATCAACGATAAATACTCATTGATTGATTGTATGTCTGTTTCTGTTGGACCTTGGCAAAGAATTAAATCTGGATATTTGAATGGTGTTGTCTTGCAAAACTTACACAACTTATCTCCAAAACTGCTTAACAGCTCCATGGTGACGACAGATTTGTTAATTGTTCTATCCAAGAAAGATCATGAGCTAAACTATTTCTTTTCAGGAGTTTTCCAAAATGAGAAGGTTCTTTTCAGAATATTTTATCCGATAGTAAATATTTTGAGTTGTTCCGTCTGGAACTATCAGACGCAGAAACCAACGGGTCATGATAGTGCTGGAAAGATAGAGGAAACTGAAAAAGTTGAAAATGAAACGATGGCACAACTTCAGATTCAACTGACAGCACCACCAAAGTTTGCAGTTCATTTCTTGAGAGACCTTGTCACTGGTAAGGAGAATCTTAACCAATGGTCTATTTGTGAGGACTTCAGTGAGGGGCAGCAAGTGGTAACAGCATTTGTTGGCGAGGGAGGCTCTGAAGTACCTCACGTTTTGACGGGAGGTCTTGAATACCTACAATATTTGAACTCCTTCATTGTTTCATATAATCAATCTATGTCTCATTCATCATTTCCCGCGCCAACTACAGAACATCCAATAATGATTTCTCCATCGCCTTTTATTAGTGCCGGAGTGAACTCCCCTTTTAATGGCCATTTAAATGGAACTGGAGATGGCTTTAGAGGACATAATTCCATCATATCACCTACATCAGGAACAGAAGAATCGCAGTTTACAAATTCACTAACTCTAGAACCTTCGCAGCGAGCACGCATTTCAAGTCCTCACTTACGTCAGACATTTAACTTACATACCTCTGATCATAATAATCATCATGATATCAATCAAGATCAAAGCGAAAATAACACGCCAATTGGAGAACTTCATGTCGGTCATTCAGTTCATGATAGTACCAGCGTCTTGCGATTGGACACTCCGAATCTAGAGATTTTTCAAAATCATTATGACGAGGGCACAACTCCTTCGGGCGAAAATTGTCAGAATGCAAATGATGAAGACAACGAACCCTCCCATCTAGAACTTGGTGGAAGTATCAGTGGCTTGGGAAATAGCTTATTATTAACAAAAGATAAATCCGAGAATAGCAACGGCAACGAATACTCAGAAATCAACCACGAACATGACAGTTTCCCAGATCTGACGAGAGAAAATGGTGATCATATCGATCAAGGAAAGAAGGATGAAGATGATTTATTTTACATTAATGATGAGATCTCTGATCATCCTCATAACGCTGATTTAGGCTTCTAGGTTCAAGGAATTTAGATCGATATTTGAATCATAATATACAATTTTTATAGCTTATGTAATCTTTCCTTTCTACTTTTGTTCTGAGTTTCCTTTTCCAACTTTTAAGCTATTGGGGTATTATACTCTTATAATCGGTCAATAGATTAGATAAAACTCAGAATCTCAAGATCTTTTCTATGTATTTGAACATTGCTGTGTGTACTCTATGATTCTAGCTTCGAATGAATTTGAGATAGACTTTAAGCTGTGCGTCTAACGACGGGTCGAAATCCAGGATTTTGGAGTATAAGGGAAGACTGACAAAATATAGTTGCTAAAGCATTAAATTACGTTATCCTTAATAACAGTTAACTAAGACCTTAATTGCTGATTATCCGGAAATAGAAGTATTCCTGAAGGATCAGGTAGAATCAGAAAATAACGAGCCAGTTGGAGAGCTCTGGATCAAAGAAAGAAGCTTTCGTTTTCGAGCCAGATTACCTCAAACCATGAATTCAGGATCGTCTAACAAAAGGAGACTGTCAGAAAATGATCCCCTCAATAGACCGCTTAAAATAGTGAAAACTGAATCTTCGGTTGGGGATGCTCCAGAATCGTCATTACTCTCGAGAACATCAATGTCAGAAGTCTCCTCCAATCAATTAAACTCCATAAGAGACGTATCGTCTAGTCAGGGAACACGTTCAAGATCCACGAGGGACTCTTCTTCCGAAGATGATCAGAACAGTGTTGATGATGAGGAAAGCAATTCCTCTGAAGAAGATTCTGACTCTTCTGATGAAGATGAAGAAGAAAACATAGACAAACGAGAGATGTCAGAGATGGAACAATTTAAGTTACAGGCTAAATACCGTAAGTTAGATCATGATCTGGTCCAACAAAGGTCAGAAATTGCCAGAGAGAACGGTATATCAATTGTGGCAAAATCGCTATTGCGAGCAGACGAACTTTTTTCAGAGACTAAAACCTCCATTCAATCAAATATTGTTGCAAAAGACTCTTCTACATTAAAGGAAATTGGTCTTCAGGCCAAATTGGCTACCAAAAACTTGAAGCTAGGAAGGTCTGAAAGAAATCTTAATTTCAATGAATTTGCATCGAACTTTATCAAGTTTTTCAGCAGCACCAATGCAAATGAGTACTCTGAAATCCCCGACGATATCCATGACTATGTCTCAAATAAGAACTTCACTAAATTCAACTGGTTAAAAGCTGGCCTTCTATACTTAGATTGCTCATCAAGAGCTCCTACAATAGAGTTTTTATTGGGACCGTTAGAGATAACGAAGAAACAGAGGAATATACGGCAGAGATTAAGAGATGACTCCAAAAGTGGCACTACAAGCACAGCGAATAAGAAATCGGCCTCAGATGTTATGGATAAAGATAAACAGGACGATACCACTTCGAACTCGGAGAAATGTTTCCAGAAACTGAAAACTCTAAATTTGAGAAAGATCAATCTATTCGAATTCTTCCTTGATCCCGATTCGTTTTCCAAATCTATTGAGAATCTATTTTACACCAGTTTCTTAATCAATCATGGAAAAGTGATTCTGGGTGTTGATCCTAATGGTTTACCATATGTTCAAGAAGCTCGAAGTGAAACATTCAAAAATCTCCCTAGGTATTTAAAGAAAGATGACTCCAAGTCACACATTATATTTAGTTTGGATCATGAAACATGGAGGAACCTAGTACGTCATTATCGCATCACTAGCTCCTTCTTATCCAATCGTTAACCGAATATTTAACGATCACTACTATCAATTCTAATCTCTATAACTTTAGTCTCGTCTTTATATAGGAATCGGAAGCGCTATATACATTAATGTCAAGTGACGCATGGTACTTTTATTCTCTAATCCAACCATCCAAGGACGTTAATTCATTCAAGGGCCACTTTCTTATCACTGGGGCACCTAACTTAGTGATCAATCCTTTTTCATACAATTCTATTCCAGCCCATCCTATCATGGTCGCATTATCTGTGCATAATCGTGGCTCTGGAAAGTAGTAGTTACTAATTCCTAGAGGAGTCAGTTGTTCTTTTAACATTTCTCTGAGCAATCTATTAGATCCAACACCTCCTGAACAAATGAAGTTTGATACTTTCAAATCCTTTAGTCGTATTGCAAGCTTAATCTTGGTTATCATATGTTGAAAGATTGTTGATTCAATTAGATATCCGATTCTAGCTCGTAATTTATCATCTGGAAGCTCGTTATTGTGATACTTTTTGAGTGAAGACTTAAGCTGTGATATAAATGATGCAAAAGAATATGCCAAAACATCTTTCCGATTCCATTCGTTCAACATAGGCTCCTTGATATCAAACTGGACAGGGCGCCCCCATTCTTCTCTGTTTTGTTCCAGGAAAACCTCCAATTCTCTACCAATCATATTTCCTTTCAGTCCCAACTCTCGGCCACACTTGTCCAACGCATCCCCGGCAGCTATATCCAAAGTATCTACCAATATTTCATGATCAAGAAGACTCCTACTGATAGTGCACATGGTGTGTCCTCCGCTCACCAGCAGGCTCAGAAAAGGAAACTTGGGCTCCGCACCATTGGTCTCAAGTCTGGGTATAAGCAGATGTCCTAGCATATGATTAACACCAACTAACGGGACCTGCCAGGCTATCGACAATCCTGATGCCAATTGATATCCACCTACCAAAGATCCAATCATTCCTGGTCCCCTAGTGGCGCATATCAAATCTGGTTTGTTGGTGCCTGTCCATTGATGTTTGGTAATCATTTCGTTCACCAAGACAGATATGCTAGTTCTGTTATGTTTAGCAGCATCAGCAGGCACTACCCCACCGGCCTGAGTCGAGTTTAGTGTCAGTTTTTTCTCATCCACAATCAGAGGGCGCTGCTCCTTATCAAATCTGTCCAGAAGAGTCACACATGAATCGTCACAAGATGATTCTATGGCCAAAACCTTGTAAGATTTACCCAGATATCTCCTGGAAAATACATTTTGTCTCCAAATTTCCCGACTGAGATTCCTTTCAAATCTCATGCTTCTTTCTCTGCTGGCTCCAGAAACCAATAAGACCTCTACTTGTCTCTGTTGTTAATCAAACTCTCTTGATCTGGAGTTGGATTTTTCATTTTTGAGATTGAATATAGTCATGTGAATTTGTTCCCGTGATGGTATCACATGACATATTGGATATAGGTCGGGTAATTTAAATTATTGTATGCACGGGATCAAATTTGACAGACTCCCCGTTGACCCACGAAAAAAACCACCAAAGTGACTTCTGGTAGGTTTAATTACAAGGAGCTGGTTGGACAGGAACCTCTGAAGTATAACAAAATTGTCTGGCGGCAAACGGGATCAGTAGGCGACACTGAGGATTAATAATATTAAATAGAATATAGACGTTGTTTTGAATCCACCAACAGGTGTGAAGTGGCAGGAATTTGTGGATTTGATTAAAGCCGAAAAGGTCTTCTGAGCCGATTAGAGAAACAACAGAAGTTACAAAATAGGACAGAGACCAGATCTTTTCATAAAAGAATCAATTGGAAACAGATATATCGGATAGATATTTAGGAAATTCCATTCATGCTTACAGAACTGGCATAGAGAATTAGAGCATGTTAATAAATCAATTCTGGATATAGAGGATCGCAGAGAGCCAAATCAAGCACGGTGCTTATTCAAACAGAACATACAACTAAGTGAATTATCAACAAAGCAACATATTACTTCTGTGCTATTGATATCGCGAGCTGAATTCTACATTCGCACTTCCAAAACAACAACATACAATAATATTCATACAACTGACGCAAATGCTGTCGGCTTCCACTATTGCAATACCCGATTTCGAACATCATGCTTTGGTGAATACCTCAACATCAGAGATGAAGCTTCCATCTCATCCTAGCTCAAGCGGAGACGACAATTCGGACGATCGAATGTATCATCCAAAACTGTTTCACTGTTTCCTAGCTGGTGGATTAGGGGGCATGGTTGGGGATTCCTTAATGCATTCATTGGACACAGTTAAAACAAGACAACAGGGTGCTCCCAACATTTTAAAATACAGAAATACGATACCTGCATATCTTACTCTCCTGAAGGAGGAAGGATTAGTTAGAGGGCTATATGGTGGATATGGAGCTGCAATGTTAGGGTCATTTCCCAGTGCAGCTTCTTTCTTCATAACATATGAATTTGCAAAACGTATCGCAATAGATGATTTAGGCATGAATGAGACAATATCATATCTTGGTGCTGGATTTCTAGGTGAGTTTGCCTCTTCCATATTTTATGTGCCGTCTGAGGTGCTCAAGACCAGATTACAACTTCAAGGAAGATATAACAACAAAGTTTTTCATTCGGGATACAATTATACAGGAACTTTCAACGCTATTTCTACAATTGTGCGACAAGAAGGTTGGAAAATGCTTTTCAGTGGATATAAAGCGACCCTCGTTAGAGATCTGCCATTTTCTTCCCTTCAGTTCTTGTTCTACGAGAACTTCAGAGAGTTTTCTTTCAATCTAACAGGAAAAAATGTAGACGAAGACCCTCTGAGCCTGAGTGCTGAACTTGTGACTGGTGCTGCGGCAGGGGGTTTAGCTGGTATACTGACTACTCCTTTGGATGTGATTAAAACTAGAATGCAGACGCAACACCAGGATGGTGCAAAAATTGGAGAAGAGACAGCAGCAGAGGTACTCACCTCGAGCTCGGTCAGCAGAGGCATACGGACAGTCTATAGAAACCAGGGTGTTGTTGGTCTGTTCAGCGGAGTTGGGCCCAGATTTGTATGGACCAGCTTGCAGAGCAGTGTAATGTTATTGCTCTATCAAGTTTGTTTGCGTGCTCTCACCACTGGGAAACTAACATTTGAGTAAGTTTATAAGCTTAATCATTCTGACTAAATCTGGAGGTTAACTTTGCAGATGGAGGTATATAGAATAGCCACTACTCGTATATTAAGCCCATAATTCATTGTACATATTATATTACTAGTTATCATATTTCATCAACACCTTTCAAAGACTTTGTACAATCCTGGTAGGTTCGCAATTTCCACCAAGTCTTTCAGCAATGTATCGGTTGCTAAAAGTCGTTTTTTAACTGCTGGAAATATCACGTTCTCAAGAATCGCTGACATCTTTTGTTGATCTTCTTTTGCTTTATCATCATCTTCATCCATAATGGAGGCAGGAACATAAAGCAGTGCCAACTGTTTCAAGATTCCTTCAAGGCACTGTTTTTCATCATCCCAATTAACGTTTGTAGCCATTTTAAAGAGAAATATCGATAATTTGTTCATGCTGGGAGTATAACCTTTTATGAGCATGGGTATAGACTCAAGGAGAGGCTCAGATTCATCCTTGACATTGAAACTCAGTGAAAAGTACTCGTCAAACATCTCATGCATCTCTACAAATTTCATTAAAAGATCATCTAGGTCAGGTATATCTCCTATAGCATCCAATAATTCCTGATCATCATAGATGTTCTCCTTTAGCAATTTTCGTATCGGTAATGGATTCAAGAACTTTATTCTACCAAAATTGCTGAAATCGGACAATGCTATTTGGTAAAACAGTTCATTGCACAGTGAAGCATAATCGACTAAAAACAGCTTGACATCATATTGAATACAGGATAGCCGTCTGGAATAATCGATGACTCCTACATAAGTATGCTTTGAAAATACCTCTGTAAGTTTCCTATTAGTTTTTATCTCCACTTCTTTTCTGAGGTCAAGGACGCTTTTCAGTTGAACCTCCACTCGTTGATTCGTTGATTTGGTTAATGAACCAATGGCTGGATTAGGCATATCGGATGACAAATGTTTTTCCTTTGTCAGGTCAGTAATATCTGCGTTAGAATAAGCTTTCTCTGAAGTTTGTTCAGGAGCAATAAAAGATGTAATGGTTGACTGGTTAAAATCTGTTCGAACTAATTTGTGTTCATATGGTCTTTTATATTGCTGGGAAATTGGTTTGGCTTTCTTGGCGGCCTGAGGAGACACCACAACTTCATCGTCAATAAAACGTTTAGAACTAGGCAAAACTTGTTGGGTCAAGAACTTCCTGCTCGAATCTAGGTCATCAAGAGACTGGTTCAGATGACTGATAATATATTCGATAATTTCTTCTTCGTATAGGAATCTCACCTCTCTCTTTGTTGGATGGACATTGACATCAACATTTTTGGGGTCAATAACAAGTGACAGATAAACAAATGGACGATGTCCTTTTGGAAGGTAATTAGCATATGCTTGGTTTATTGCTCTTCGAAGTGGATCACATGAGACCAATCGATTGTTTATGAAGAAAATTGGTTGGGTAGACTTTCTGTTATCGTAATTAGAATTTGTAACATAGCCAAAGCATTGCTCCAATCCTATATCTAAATTTGCTTTAAATTGCAACTCAACTAAATCATTTGCAACTGAGGATCCATATATTGTCCTAATACGGTCTTTTCGAGACATGTCGCTTCGGATAGTAACATCATTAGAGGTTGTCCCAAACTTCTTGCAGGTAAACCCAACACCCAATGTATGTATGGAGTATCTGCTAGTAATATCCACGATTTTTGCATATTCTTCTGAGTGTGACCTCAACGAGCGCAGTCGGGAAGGAAAATTAAAGAATAGATCTTCGACTATAATGGAGGTGCCGTCTTTTCCTGCGACTGGCTTGGGCAAACTGGAAGAATCCGTTGGCTTTGCAGGAGTCAAAGAGCCATTTGAATAATAGCATTTCCATGCACAGCTGCTCTGTTTTGTTTTTGTCACCACCGACAGATGTGATATGTGAGAAATACTGGCCAGAGCTTCGCCTCTGAACCCGTATGTGGAGATTGAATCGAGGTCCTCAAACTTACTCAATTTCGAGGTTGTGAACCGTTCACAAAGAATCGCAAGATCCTCCTTTGCAATTCCCGTTCCATTATCTGTAATCTGTAGTAACTTCAATCCCCCGTCTTTGCAGACTATGTCTATTGTCGTTGATTTGGCATCTATCGAATTCTCTAACATCTCCTTGAGGGCATTAGATGGAGCTATCACGATCTCTCCAGCGGCAATTCGGTTCACCACCGACTTCTCTAGAGGTCTTATCCTAATGGGCTCCATTTCCGTCTCTCCAGCCATTGATGTTGTCGTCGGCTTCCTCTGTGTCGTAGAACCAGCGTTTTACATCTGTCTTTCTATGTTAGTTTCCTTAAGGGCAGGACACGCTCAAGCCAGGGACTATGAATCGCCCCCTTTCGACGCGTCGGTACGAATTTCTCATAGACGCGTCGATCGACCTCGTGTTCTTCCCCTTCCCCTTTGGTAAATCCAGACGGAGAAGGAAAAGACATGTTGGTACTGGAGAATTTAGCCTTTATAAAGAGGACTGTTCATGAGTCCGAGTGTGCTCTTTAGGATTATTGACGGCAATAGATCGCTAGTTGTTTATCTGTTTCTGGTAGACAAACACACCATCGACATTTAGGACATATCTTTGAAACACATCTGTAACACCTGTGACTACTCGTTATCATTGAGGCACGACAATCAGACATCGGTGTTGACTAAGCCAGAGTGCCAAAAACCTTACATTGACAATTGCAGAGTCAAATAACCCAGTCAAAGGCATTGACAGGAATACATAACAATACACAGCAGATAAAACGAAGAGTTAGGATCTTATTAACTAGGAGACTTAGTATCTTCTCATACGTCATAGATAATCAGAAATGACATCATTAACAAACGGAGATACCACAATAGTGCCTACAACGGTTGCAGGGTCAAAAGGATCGGGGTCATCAATAGCAGAAAACTCGCAAACCCCAGGGTCATCTTCCGCTCAGAGAAAGACGCTGGATCTGGAACCAAATCCGTTCGAGCAGTCCTTCGCTGGCACCAAGGATGGATCGTCTGCTAATGGAAGTACCAAGGGCCAGACTTCGAGCGCGTCGGTGTCACAGACCAGTCAGAGCAGACTTGGAGGTCTCATAGGAAGCGATAAAAGAGAGGCTACGTTGGTTAATCATGTTCCAGTGAGCGCATCTCCTCCAATATTGACTCCTGGTGGTACCAGAAGGGTCACGACATCGAACGTTCTGCCTCCATTGCCCGGTATTCTTTCTCCAGGCGCAAATTCGATTCCAGGAACACCAGGTATCTGGTCCAGCATATTTCCTGGATCTTCACAAGGTTTCAGTACACAGCAATCTCAACAAAACGTGCCCTACAATTTTCCTACACCAACCTCCGGAACTAACGGCACAAATGGCTCTAGTATCCAGCAACAACAAGTGTACAACCAGCTTTTGATGAATTCGAAGAAGACTGGACTGACCCCCAATGAAAGTTCATTGCGAACAGGATTGACCCCGGTGGGGTCCAGCTTGGTTCCTCCTGCATTCCCGTCAGCCACAAGCTACTCAACTCTGCTCATGAATATGCCATCTGGACCCCTTACCCCAAACGGGCTTTCTTTCTTAGGATTGCAGTCTTCCCACCCATCTGTTTCTGTCGATCAACAAGCACAGGTTACCCCGGTTAATGGACAACAGCTAGCTTCGGGAGTGACTACCAGTTTAACGACCGAGTCCTGTATACCGAAAAAGTCTGTCCCATATGCCAAGAAGGAAGCAGATTCATCAAAATTGCAAAATGATAGGAGATTTGCTCCCAAACCAGAGAGACAGAAGGCCAAGAGACGATCGGTCTCTAAACCCCACAATAAAACTAAAATGGCGACTACTAATACCAAAGCGTCGCCGCAGGAAAACGAGATCAAGGAAGAGGATGGTGGTTCAGGAGATAAAAGAAAGAGTTTTTTGGAGAGAAACAGAATAGCAGCATCCAAATGTCGACAAAGGAAGAAACAGATGGTTCAAAAGATGCAGCAGGATCTGGAATTTTACTCATCTCAATACGACACATTGACGTCGCAGGTGTCTGGTTTGCGGGACCACGTTAAGGCTCTTCGAACGATTCTTTACAATCACAAGAACTGTCCTGTTTTGCTTGAGCAACTCCAAGGTGTCGATGCCATCAACTCGTTCATCAACACTTCTGACTATCTTTACCAGGCGACGGTTGCTGGATCCCAAGTTACTCTAGACAACTCCACGGGGACCGTTTCTGCAAATGGGGTAGGCTCTTCTAATCATTCTGACACAATGACACAGACTCTTGTCTAGTCTCTTTTGACTTCGACTAATACACATTCTTTTATTTCTGCTTCAGATTCAGCTACACCTCGACAGGAAATTGGCTATACGTGAGACCGACAAGTGTATTGGTGATTGCCAGTTATCTATGTTTCATATATGTACTATTTTAGCTTGTTTCTACTTAATTACGATTTGTTCTTCAAGCCCTTAATCATATTCATTTAATATCATCTTTTTATCTCGATCCCGTAAACGGACTTTGGCTTGCGAGTGAATCTGTGAGAAAACCCGGATAAGACGAAAAGTTCAGTATAAGTTTCTTCAATGGTCATTAGAGACAGCTGAGATGACATGAACAGTTTCAACGACAAATAAAGCAAATATAGACAGAAGTCGGACAGGATGTCGTTCAATTATGTTAAAGAAGCAGGAAAGTTTCTGTGCATAGGACGGAATTATATCGCACATATAAAAGAACTGAATAACACCAAGCCAGCAGAACCATTCTACTTTTTGAAACCCAGCTCTTCTGTTCTTCTTCCTGGACAAGGACCAATTTTGATTCCAAAGGGTGTTGTTGCTCATCATGAAGTCGAATTAGCATGCATCGTTGGTAAAAAGCTCCAAAACTTGGACCCTGAAAAGTTTGGTCCAGAAGATGCGTTGCAGGCTATTAAGGGTTATGCATTGGCTATTGACATGACAGCCAGAAATGTCCAAGATATAGCAAAAAAGAAGGGTCTTCCATGGACAATCGGTAAGGGATTCGACACCTTCATGCCTTTGTCTGGATTCATATCCAAGGAGCAGATTCCAGACCCTTATAATATCCAATTGAACCTCGTGGTAAACGGAAAAGTAAGACAGCAAGATCTAACCTCTCTAATGATATTCCCTATCCACAAGTTCTTAAGTACAATGTCATCTGTGATGACCCTTCACCCTGGTGATGTTATTTTGACTGGGACACCAAAAGGTGTCGGTCCTTTGGTTCAAGGTGACATTGTCGAGGCATGGGGTTCAATAGACGGTAAAATTATTCAGGACAGTGTATTGAATTTACCTGTAGCAGAAAAAGAAGGACCTTATGTATTCAATACAGAAGTATAGACATTCTCATATATTTAAAGCAATTATTTATGTGCAAATTGTACAGTTTATCAATGGGCTAAGAAACTAAAGTTACTAACATCTGGAATATCATCTGCTGATAACGACGTCAATTCCTTGCAACAGTCCTCGAGTGCGTCCAATGCTTCCTGTATTTGAGCCTCTGTAGCAACTAAAGGAGGACAATATCTGATGGTCTTGTCATGGACCATTTTACATGCAATCCCCTTGGCCCTTAAATACATGCAAACGTGCCAGACATTAAATCCTATAGGTTCTAAAACAGAAATGTTAATGTCCATTCCAGCAATCAGTCCAACACCTCTTACTGCTTCAATGAGATCATAGGTCTTTTCCAGCCTCTTGAGACCATCTAACATCAGAGGTCCTAAGGTACTGACTCTCTCGCTCAGTTTCTCATCATCATAGACCTTGAGCGCAGCGATGGTAGCAGCACAGGCAATTGGTGATCCACTGAAGGTTGCTCCATGAGAATTAGGGACTATGGAATTCATAATTTCTGCAGAAGACATGACCACTGAACAAGGATAAATACCGCCTGTGATGGACTTTGCAGTTATGAGGACATCAGGCTTCACCGTACTGAGATTTTCGTAGGCCCAACGTTTGGAGCCACATCTATAAGATCCCATTTGGACCTCGTCTGCACACCAAAGAATATTGTATTTATCGCACAGTTCTCTGACCTTTTCCAGGTATCCTGGTGATGGTACATGGATACCTCCTTCTCCCTGGACGGTTTCTATTATGAATCCAGCAATATTGTCACCTTCCAATTTAAAGCATTCCTCAAGACCTTCGATATCATCAAACTGAAGCTGTTTGCCGTCTCCATAGCTAGCACCAACGTTTGGAACAAATGGACCATAATTCTTTCTTGCCAATGGATTAGTAGATCCAGAAGTGACACCCAGTAGTCTTCCATGGTAGTTTTGAGCAGCCATCATAACCTTGGCCTTACCTTCGGGAATTCCCTTCTTCACATAGCCCCAAGATCTGCACAGCTTGATTGCAAACTCAACGGCCTCTCCACCACCGTTTAACGGAAGAACTTTCTCAAACCCAAATTTGGCACAGACTGTCTCACAAAACTCAGCAAATATCGAATGAGTGAAAGCTCTGGCCGGCAATGCTACCTTTTGATACTGTTCTATGACTGCTTTGATGATAGCTGGATGGTTATGGCCCGTATTGGTAGCACTGTAGGATGCACCGAAATCCAAATATTGGTGACCATCAACGTCAGTCACTTCAATTCCATGAGCGGTTTCAAAAACAATAGGAATCGGAGTGTAATTTGGTGCTGAATACTTTCTCTCTTTGATAAGAAGCTCCACAGATTTAGGAGACGATTGAAATTTGAAAGATGACATTTGCTACAATAACTATAAAACCAATCTTATATCCCTCTAACAAGTTCTAGCAATTCTCTGATTCATTATCCGTAGTCCTGTATATATAAAGGTTGTATCGCCAACTCTTTCTTATTATCGGTTATCGTATATACTAATCAGGAACATTCCGATAAGCTCGAAGAGGGCAGATCTCAAAGACTGTAGATAACAAACCCCTTGCACCGATAATAAATGGCTTGGATCGAATCGAGACGATAAAGCTCGTACCAACGAGATCCAAAGTCGTCAGGAAGCTTAGATTACTATAGAGGTCGATCGAGAGAGCCTGCTGAAAACAAATAAAGATGGAAAGGAATGCACCAGTGCTGATTTACTTGAAGATAAGGATAAAAGATAACGACTTCATAACGACGACCTGACTAACTGGCAATTTATGGTATGATGCAGGGAAGAGAAGCAAACAAAAGGGATTTGAATGGTCTTTGAATGTTTTACTGGAAATCTGGCTGTTTTATTTGAAAAAATCTGTCGATGATTCGTTGTTTTGAACGTATCTTGGATAAGCTAAACAAGTTAAGATTTGCATGCCCTTCGCATTAAGTCAGTTATGGTCTGCTGCGCCATATTATTGTCGCACCGCCTCGTATTCTCTGTCCGGGTAAGTGTGGCTGTGCATTTTTGATTTGATGAAGAAAATTTTGAGGTTGAGAGCTGAAGGGTCAAATAGAAAGTAGACAACATCATAAGTTGGTAAAAGGACTTCGGATAAAAACGAAGTGTTTAAGGCTGGCCTAAGATTCAAGTATTATTGGTGGTTAATTTGTGTTTGATATCATCAACTGAAAGGCAATAGGACATCATTGAGTGAACAAAAGATCACGGAACTGCACAAAAATGGTTGAAATCAGTGAGGTGAAGGATTCCAATGGAACCGCAACAACTGCGACTGTAACCCCATCGAGAGAAAGCAGAACTGCGACGCATACACACATCAAGGGATTAGGTTTGGATGAATATGGTGTAGCCAAGTTGGTTGATGGTGGATTTGTGGGCCAGAACGAAGCTAGAGAAGCCTGTGGTATAATAGTGGATCTTATCAAGTCGAAGAAGATGAGTGGAAAGGCTATTTTGCTTGCTGGTGGTCCAGGAACAGGAAAAACAGCTTTAGCTTTGGCTATATCGCAGGAATTGGGACCTAAAGTTCCTTTCTGTCCTATAGTGGGTTCCGAATTGTACTCTGCTGAGGTGAAAAAGACTGAGGCATTAATGGAAAATTTCAGAAGGGCAATTGGACTGAGAATTAAGGAAACAAAGGAAGTTTATGAAGGTGAGGTTATAGATCTCACTCCCGAAGAGGCAGAGAATCCTCTAGGGGGCTACGGAAAGACGATAAATCACGTCATTGTTGGATTGAAGACCTCGAAAGGTACCAAGACCTTGAAGCTAGATCCATCCATTTACGAATCTATTCAGAAAGAGCGCATTTCAATTGGTGATGTGATCTATATAGAAGCTAATACTGGCTCTGTCAAGAGGGTAGGAAGATCCGATGCTTATGCTACTGAGTTTGACTTGGAAGCAGAGGAGTATGTGCCGCTTCCTAAGGGAGATGTCCACAAGAAAAAGGAGATTGTTCAAGATGTCACATTGCACGACTTGGATGTTGCTAATGCCAAACCCCAGGGTGGTCAGGATATTCTGTCCATGATGGGTCAGCTTTTGAAGCCTCGTAAGACTGAGATCACCGAGAAATTAAGAACAGAAGTGAATAAGGTGGTCTCAAAATACATTGATCAGGGTGTTGCCGAATTGGTACCAGGTGTCTTGTTCATTGATGAAGTCAACATGCTAGATATTGAATGTTTCACATTCCTAAACAGAGCCTTGGAGTCTACAATTGCGCCGATAGTTATTTTAGCATCGAACAAAGGTCTCACAACTGTCAGGGGCACAGACGATGTTAAGTCACCGCACGGACTTCCAGCTGATTTGATCGACAGACTACTGATTGTGAAGACGTTGTCTTATAACCACGATGAGATTAAGACAATTGTACTAAAGAGATCAAAGGTTGAAGGACTTGTCCTGACAGGAGACGCACTTGACAAATTGGCATCCATTGCCTTGAATACTTCATTGAGATATGTGTTACAATTGTTGTCACCAGCAGGAATCCTAGCCAAGGTGGGAGGCAGACACGAGATAACTATTGATGACGTTGAAGAATGTCAGTTGCTTTTCCTAGACGCTAAACGCAGCACAAAAGTATTGGAAGACACAAAGGGCTATTTGTAATGGAACTTTACGTTTATCCATTTAAATTTTGTATAATTAGTTAACCAGTTTTGACCGTTAAGACTTAACATATTAAACTTCATGAACCAAGCATCTTTTAATCGATGTCAAATAATTTAACTATGTTATGGCCGTTTCTTGAAACTGGAGGTCCTTATAGTTGAAGCAGAAAGACTACTCAAAACATACAGAATTGGTGAAATAATACAACACACAAAGGAGTTATCATTAAACAGGTTTAAAAAGTATTTGATAAATTGAGATCAATAGTCTATGTACCCAATTCTGTACACTCATCAAGGAACTTATCGGCAGTGACAATCTCAGTAGATCCGTAGGAAACCAACTTTTGGGCAGCACCTGACACACCTCCATTTTCATTCACCCGGTTACACCAATCTTGAAGATTTGAGTATTCCAAATAATTACAGCCACCAACAACAAATACCATAGCTTCACTATAACTTGATCTTTTAGGAGGCTTTGAGTGAGATCCTCTTGTGAGATTTGGATCAAAGTATAAATAATCATCCGTCATTTTGAGTGATTCTTGGTTTGCAGTGGCAGGGCTCATTATAGATTCAACAATGTTTGTAATTGGTAAGCTTTTTTTCTCTGGTAATAGGTTTTTAATACCAGAAATCAATGAACCAAAACCTTCGGATAATTTAGAAGAACCTTCTGTCAATCCCATTAACTTCGAAGAAAGGTTACTGAACAACGCACCTTGATTGGCGGAACCTGAAGTTGAATCGTTATTAGAATAAGCGGCGGTCAAATTCAAAGAGGACAACTTTGTCAACTCCTTCACTCTTTTAATATATTTCAAAGGATTCAAATCACAGTTTAGCTCAGTCAATATTCTTTCGCACTCATCTTTGAACGATTGGGGTAGATCACAAGTAAGAGTAAGAATAATATACGTTCTCAGCTTATCTTTAGTATTATCCCCTTTAGCAGTAGATTTCACCAGCTCCAAAAATCTGCGTTGTGTATTTGGATCATTCACGTTCTGCTCAATCTCAAAGAAGGCGTCAAGGTTCTTAGAATCTAGTTCCTTAATAAGATCAGTCAAGACTGTCATATGCATATCAATTATGTTTTTTCTTTGTGTTAATTCAGGTAATGCTTTGATAGCCTCTTGAATGTGTAATGTATCGCGCTGATCTGTAGGATCAATCTCTTTAATGGAAGAGTATCCTGTCTTTGTCGTTATCTCCTTGGCCTCCTCGGTGTATTTGACTAATTCTGTCTCTACGTTTTCCACAGCATCTGGAAAAGGCAAAGATGAGTTCTTGTTCCAGAAGAAATCCTTGGGGTCAATGTCTAATCTCTTCACTTCAAATTTACCATCTCCTGGAATTTGGGTCTTGATTTCAATGGTGTTTCTATTAAGTTGAAAAACATCGCTCACCATACACTGATATATCCACGAGTGAGCAAACATCGAGGCCAGATCAATGTTTCTGTCTAACAGAATCAAAACCAATCTCTCGCTGGAGCCAGCACTATGATGAGATGAACTTATGGATTGCCTTGTATTCACAACATGATCCCTCAACTTCTGGTCTAGTCTCTGTGAGACTAGCTCTGCTGGACCTCCTCTATTTGAACGGATAATAGGAACCGACCCCATAGTCAACACAGCAGCAAAGAGTCCGTTGGCTATTTTATCGGCAATTGAGGTAATATCATCTTCGGTAGTTCTAGGATTGTTGAACTGAGAATATATTTTGTTCAAGTCCAGAGAGAATAGGTTTGGTTCCGTGACTATAAAATCCAAGTATTGATCATAGACCTGCTTTATCTTTCCTGCTTTTCCTCCAATAGCAACTTTCTTAGCAAACTCCTCCAACAAAGATCTATTTAAACTCGATGTGAAATTGATGTAGAAATCTGCATATTGATCATTTTCAAGATCCGAAATGATCTTTGCGATATTTTCTGCTGTTGGCTCAACGAAGTATATCACAGGAACATCACATAAGGCAGCCCTTCTTTGGTTGATTAGGGAGTGCATTGTGATTCCATATTCAAGAAGATCGTTCACCCTCAAAACAGAAGACACGATTGCAGTAGAACGCTGATCCAGCACTAGAACCTTCCATATTAACTCCTCTTCATTCATAGAGGCCACTAGATTGTCTTCCGTGTTCACATTTAAATGAAGCATCTTCTTCAGATTTGCCGTCTGCCTTTCCCGAAGACTTCTAGGTACCGTATCCAATGACATTATTGTAATCGTTTGCTGGCTCGCTGGTTTCAACCTATTGGCTTATAGCTTGATTTGCAGCTCTTTTATCTTCAATCCAAATAAGCGTTGTTCTTTTACTTGTTTTTTCCTTATTAGATCTTCAACAATAAAAAACTATGGGGTCTGAGGTGTTGATAATGGTGTACAGATGACACATTCAATCGCGATGGACATAATGTTGTATTGGCCCTACAAACGATTATAATGGATAAAAAGACGTACAGTGGCATAGGGATACCCCCACCACTATACATCCATGCACGATAAACAATTTATATAGTGACTATGTGTATTAGATTCTAGGTATTGGACCACCTGGACTTTTCTTTGTTCTAGCAGTTAGAACCTCAACACCATCATCAGTGACTAAAAGTGTGTGTTCAAATTGAGCGCTCGGCTTTCCATCAGCAGTGACAGAAGTCCAGTTATCCGGCCACATGATATCTCTATAAGTGCCCATGTTGATCATTGGTTCGATAGTGAAAGTGATACCTTTCTTACAGGTTCCAATACCTTTATTCTTCGAGTAATGGAGAACGTCCGGCTGACAATGGAAGAGAGAGTTGATTCCATGACCACAGTAGGTTCTCACAACAGAAAGCCCGTGTTTCTGTGCGTGTTCTTCGATAACATTGCCGATTTGTCTGATTGGAAGACCTGGTTTTACCAACGCAATAGCCTTATCTAGACACTCCCTAGTGGTTTCGACCAAATTGACAAGATCCTTATTGGCTTTAGCTTTGTCCCCCACATAGTATGTTTCATTCAGATCTGCATGAAATCCGTTCTTGTAGATGGAAACATCCAAGTTGACGATATCACCGTCCTGTAACGGCCTTTTATCAGGAATTCCATGACATATCACTTCATTGACGGACGTACACAATGATTTTGGATAGTTATAGTAGTTAAAAGGAGACGGATATGCTTTTCTTTTTATGGTTTCTTCGTGAACAATCTGATCAATTTCGTCGGTGGTGATCCCTGGTCTGATAGCAGCCGCAGCTGCATCTAAGACTTCTCTTCCCAGCTGATTTACGATTCTCATGAGTTTGATCTCTGACTCATCCAAAACCCTGATCTTATTGGATTTGTCGTTCTTGATCTCCGAGAAGGGCTGTCCTGTCTGGGCATAATCTGGTCTTTGTACCTTGGCAGGGACTTCCCTTCTTGCAGAAAGCGGATAGCAAGGTCTTAAATCACCAGTGTACTCAAAATTGGGAAATGGGTCGTACGAATCGACTCCCTCCTTAGGATGGATCGACTTGTGTAATTGGAAGCTTTTTCTGAAACATCCCGAATTACAGAAATACTGGTTCAGACCCTGTTTCAAACAGATGGGACATTTTAGATTGGAGACGGTCTCCTTACCACATTCCGGCGCACAACAATATCTAATTTCATCGACGACGGGACTCATTTGCAACAGGTCAATTTTATGTTTCTAAACTAAGATCTGTTCACTCCTTGATGGCTATTTCAACACCTATTTTCTTATCATTTTGCCTTCCAAACGAATGCCTTGTAATATAAGAAGGAGATATGATTCAGAAAATTTTTTCCAATTGATGCGACTCCATCGAAGACCCCCATCCAGTCCTGTCTAAACTCTCTTTTTGCTCATCCAACTACCGAACAATCCTGTTTCTCTTTTCTCTATCCTGTGTTCCTCTATAAAGCTATAATAATGGCCAATGTTTCCGTATCCTTATTATAGTTCCATCTTCTTCCATTGCCTATTTCTTTCCTTTCTCCCCGCATCGAGTTCTGGCTGTGCCACTCAGAGGTCACTCAAAATCGCGCCTAGAAGCTCTAGATTAGACGAATCTGTTATGGTAGATGTTACCCGGCTAAATTCTCGCAACGTAAGATGCTAATCAACACACGATGATCGATTCAAACTCGAAGACAACACAGCTGGCATTTCAGACAACAACAACCAATCATTCCACACAGGTCTGGGGTCCCCGAACTTGCAATTTTTGTCAAAATCTGCGTTTCTCGGTCTAATTCCATGTCCGGGTAACTAAAATCGGGCCCGACAATCGAATAAAGCCAAAATCCGAAAAGGCAATTTCTATATAAAGGAAGACATATCCGCAGGAATAAAATTAAGTCCCAATATTGTTATCTATTAAATCTGAGATCTATATCAGGAATACGAGATGTTAAGCAGACAACTTCTATCGCAAGCGAGACAGTTGGCCAGAAATACACGTGTTTCTGGAAAAGTGTTCACAGCTGTGAACACTCAGTCTAGAAGACTGTATCACCCAAAAGTGATTGACCACTACCAGAATCCTAGAAATGTGGGAACCATGGACAAGAGTCTATCAAACGTTGGAACTGGTCTTGTTGGAGCACCAGCATGTGGAGATGTGATGAGATTGCAGATCAAGGTGAACGACGAGACCGGAGTAATTGAGGATGTCAAGTTCAAGACGTTTGGATGCGGGTCGGCTATCGCTTCTTCTTCTTACGCTACAGAATTGGTCAAGGGAATGACTCTAGACGAGGCCGCAAACATCAAAAACACAACTATCGCAAAAGAACTATCTCTTCCTCCTGTCAAGTTACATTGCTCCATGTTGGCTGAAGATGCTATTAAGAGCGCCATTAAGGACTACAAGAGCAAAAGAACTAACAATAAGCCTACTCTGGGGCCTGAAGCATAGTTAACTTGACACAATCATTATATCGAGCAGTCTGTCGAATGGTCACAGCAACATATCATCTTATTTTTGTTAGATTTTTTCAAAGATCTTGCGTCAGATCCGTATTTTTTAAAGACAACGGGGCGATATCTTTAATTCGAGTCTCATATTTCCTTTCAAGCTGACAGTTTTACTAATCTTCTCTTTTCCAATGATGGTGTTATAATGGAATATTTACTTTTGAGACATTGGATGGCTTCAAGTCGCCTTTGTAAATTTCTACAGTTTCTATTTGTCTTTTTAGATAATCCGAGGTTCGCATATTTTCAGCTTAATGTCTGTTAATTATTTTCACCATTCAAGTTAAATTCATTCTGTAGTGCTTTCTAAAGAGGTATAAAGATCTACATAAACAGGCAATTTCCAGGGTCCAAATTTGAAAACTATTAGGACTCTAACTGTTGTTCTGCCAAACTCAAAATTCCTACACCCTCAACATACTCGTTCCATAGATCCTTGGAACTAATTTTCTCAACATCATCACTCCAATTGAAATTATCAGAAAGCCACTTGCCGTAATCGCTTGCCGTTTCTTTAGTTCCAATTTGGTATGACCATAAGGATTTAAAACATCCACCTAAAGCACATGCATCACTTAAGTCAATTTTGTAGTTTCCATCTTGGGCCCCAAGTATCTCACAATACTTAGCAACAATAGAAGAGTTCTTGGACGAACCTCCCACATAAAACACCTTATTTGGACGAGCAACAAGAGCATCATCAGAATGTTTCGCACCATCAGAAGAAATATCGCCAAATTTTTGTAACTTGTTGATTACTTCACTATCATGTTTTGGTCTTTCCGACTTGGTCTCCAAACCGGTGGAAGCAAGAAGTGGTCCCAAACGTAGTCTACAAGATAGTGCCTGTGATTCAATAATACTATTGACGTCATTCTCAATTGGCCAGTTATCAGAGGCAGACGAATCAATCTCCACAAGTTTGTTGTCCTTAGAGTCAAACGTGAATCTTCTAACGCACGGTTTGGCATTTGGTATGATCTCACCAATAGGGAAATAAATTCCCAACTGCAATTTACCATTCAAAGGTTTAGAAGAGTCCAAAATAGTATTGAATTTATCCCATGATTGGGGAGCGGTACCATATTTCTGGTTCAGTTCGTTTCTGGTCTTTTCTCTTGCTAAAGCACCATTACAGTAACACAACATCCCCATGTAATGATCAGGCAAAGTTGGATGTTTAAATAGATGGTAATTTTCTGACGGCATATATTGATTTGTAACAATCAGTGCAGTAGTCGAAGTTCCCATCGATATTAAGATATCATTTGAAGCCAATGGCAAAGCTAACACTGTCGCAAGATTGTCTCCAGTGAAGGAATAAACTTGGCAATCTGGATTGAAGCCATATTTGTGTACAAAATAAGAGCCAATTGTGCCAATGGATTGGGGACCAACTGGTTCCAATGGACCTAATTTGGCTTTTAATTCCTTGATTCCAACCTCTTTTTGTTCCTCTGAGACACCATCAATTTCAGGATGAACAGCTGCAGCAACAGCCAAAAGATTGTCGTCATAGTCACTTTGACGAATATCATAAAGGTTCATTCCACAACCGTCACTTTCCTCTATGTTGGTGATTTTACAACAAAGTAACGAGCTCAAGAAACTGGAAATCAATGAAATTCTGTAAGTATCGTGATACATTGCAGGGTCCTTTCTTGCGGCTAATTTCCTGATTTGTGGACCAGTGAATCTGTAGTGGGCTCTAGAACCGGTGATCACGCTCAAGTTGTGGCAGCCTCCGACAGAACTCTCAAAAATCTCCAACTCTGGGCCAGTGGAATGATCCTGCCAGTTTGGAGAGGTCTGAAAAGTAAAGGCAGATGGAGACAATTGGCTCTGGAGCGAAATTTCGGGGTTTAAGTTTTGGAAAATGGAAGGAGCATTGGAGGACCAAAACACAGATCCATGTTGTTGACAAGAGCCACTCATTCCTTTGACTTGATAGAATGGAAAGCCGTCGCTTTTCATCTTGGAAAAGCAAAGTTCTAAAGCCTCGATCCACATTTCCACTGGAGCATAGATCTCTCCGGTCTGCTCTATCGAGATGACACCTTTGGTGATCCCATAATGTTTTAGCTCCGAGTCAAAATCCACACGATAGGTGCTGTGATGTTTGAGGTTGCTGTATGTTGTGATAATTTTCAATTGTTGGGTCGAAAGATCGAATCCGAGAAAAAGGTCCTTTTGTGTCATTTTACTGAATGTCGATGTCTATTTTAGCAGTGTGGGGTTGGAGCCAAACAACAGGGTTTTTTTTGTAGAATGAATAAGGGGGCAATACCAAGAGCAATGTCAGAAGGACTGATGCTGAAAAGAGATAGATTGTGATCTGCAGATTCTCGAGCAAAAAACCTACTAATAAACTGATCACGCTTGACGTTGTTAATAACCAGAAGGAGTATTTTTCAGCCAATTCCTGACCTTTGAAATCGATGTTAGCTTCCAGATACGATTCGATAACTTCCATGGCACTTTGTACTGCTATTTTCTAGAATCACTTGCTCAACACTCGATTCTAGTGTTTTGAACAATTTGTCGTCTAGAATGATAATCAATACCTTTAAGTTGTTTATTCAATTCTCTAGTTATATGTATTACCACTAAATATCATCTTTTTCTTTACACGATTCATTTTCGAAATTCGGAAATCCCCTTCGAGGACAAAAAAAACCACGCCCAACAACACCCGTCCTGTCGTGGGACTCGCGAAGCGACGTTGGGTACGTGAATTTACCAGACCAGCTTCGACCTCGTCTAGCAGATACAACACTTACGACTTGACTCTCTAAAAAGTAGTACATCATAATATCAGTATGTCATTTCATGGTCTCTCAAAATAGACTATCAGATTCAGATCTCTACAATTAGATATTGCTCCCGAAAGGACCCTGTAGTCCCTGATTGTTGCGCTGAACCATTCGTTATCGGGCAGGTTCAAAATCCCGCACACTTTTTGTCCCCTGGCGCGCTAAGATAGCTGAAAAAGTCGCAACTTCTGATTACATACATGTTATATATAGCTGACAAGTTATCAGGTTTACAAAGTCAACTGGTCACTTCAGATTTCAAAGAGAGGAATAATGACTAGCAAAACTCAAACATTAACAGCCAATAAAATTTTTGTCATACCTATTAGATCTGTCCCAACTGTTGCACCCAGATGATAACGATTATTCAAATTCATCAAGACTCATCAAGACTCATAAAATAATTTCCCATGTCCGACATCGACAAAAAAGACCTGGAAATGGCCCATACATCAGGCTCGCAAATAGAAAGAGAATCCATAGACTCAGAAACTATAGAAAGATACGAGCTGGCCCAGCGAGAACAGCCAAATGAATATGACGCCGAAGATCCAAACGAAAGATTAGAAGGCCTCGAACTTACAAAGGAAATCACAAAAATAGCTACATTGCCCCCTTTGGCAGATAACGATCCATTCTACGACAGGTATTCACAGACAAAGAAAAATATCTTCGTTGGAGTGGTGACCTTCACATGTTTCCTGTCACCGATCTCAAACCTAGCTTTCACACCAGCAATTCCAGAAGTTGCACAGACCTTCCACACAACAAACACTATGATTACCGTATCTAACGCCGTATACAACGTCTTCATGGCATTTTCTCCGCTGATGTTGTCACCTCTGGCAACCATATATGGCAAAAAACCAGTTATGATCCTCTGTGCGGTTGGTTATACCATAACTACAGTTCTAACAGCTGTGTCTTCTAATCTCGCTATGTTCATGGTTTTCAGAGCTCTGAACGCTCTTGTGGGAACATGTTGCTTCAGTGTGGGTGGTTCCATTATCGGTGATATCAAACCACCAAAAGAAAGAGGAAGAGCTATGAGCTGGGTGTTGTGTGGAACTCAGATCGGACCTGCATTAGGCCCAGTTATTGGAGGTCTCATTGTTACCTATACCAAATGGAGAATCATCTTCTGGTTTGTTGCTGGTTTGGGATTGGTGGACTCGATTTTTGTTATTTTCTTCTTAGATGAAACAAGTCGAATGGTCATAGCTACCGAGATGAGAAAACGGTCCAAAAAAAGGTTCGTCTTCGTCAAGTACAATCCCTTCAGGGTCATATGGGCCTTCCAGTACTTGAACCTAATATTTGCATCTATGGTGAGTATTTCCTTGGTCTACAATATGTATGGATTGTTGACCCCCATAAGACAGGTGATCAATCCTAGATTCAATCTTACAACGCCAATCGAAGGTGCCTTGTTTTATTTGGCACCTGGAGTTGGCTACATAGTAGGTGGTTTCTTTGGTGGAAAATACGCAGACTATACGGTACGGAGATGGATTGAAAAAAGAGATGGAGTAAGAGTCCCTGAAGATAGGCTCAAGTCTGCACTTATAGCCCAAGGTTTCGTTCAGCCTGTTTGTATGTTGATATATGGATGGTCTTTGGAGAAAAGAAAGGGAGGAATGGCCTTGCCTATTATAGCGATGTTTTGCTGTGCATTTGGTCAAACCATATCGTTCCCCTCTTTAAATGCTTACTGTGTTGATTGTCTGCCTAGTCTCAAAGGAGATGCCATTGCTTCAAATTATTTCTCCAGATATATTGTTGGTGGTACTGTTGCCTCTGCAACATGTCTAGTCCAGGTAGACAATATTGGCATTGGATGGAGTTCTACCATCAGTGCGTTTGTATTATGGATGGGATTTGCAGGAGTTGTGTTATTAGTTCGATTTGGGGCTCCATTGAGAGTTAAGGCTTCGGAAAGAATAGCAAACAAGAAAGAGAACAATAATCCTAGCTAAGTGTTATCATACTCACTATATCGTCATTAATCAGTTAGATAATCAGGTATATAGAATTAGTGTTATAATAGAGATAATAGAGTCATCGAAGATTTGCGTAATTTCCTGCACCCTTAACAGATGATTGGTGATACATGAAGTCCGATTTAACAACTGATTTTCATCTAAGAATGGAGTTATATTGCCCCTCTAGATATCTGACTTATCTCCAAGCCGGTGACAGTCAACATACAATTCTAGATATGATCTGGAGTAAATGATATCTTTAGGATTATATAATCACGATTACGTAATTATTTCCGTCAGCATCCGAGATGCCCTTTCGCTAAAAAAAATTCTTTTATGTGGGGTAGCAAATCATGCGTTCTATATAGTGCGTGATTCCATTACATGTGATAATGGATTTGATTAAACTTATTATGTGAAATGTACGGATTCAAGATCAAACCCGGTTACACTTTCATCTGCAAGTGGTGTGAGATCCATTAATTTGTTCTGAGGGGCAACTTCAGGTGCATGTGAATTCTGTATTTTCCTTATATATATGATGGTAATTTTTCCTTAAGAAATTCGAATGCTGTTATTAAATCTACAATATAGATTAATCTATACTATAGAAACTAAAAGATGTCGCAAGTAACATTTCCAGAAGCAAATGAACCAAATCCTAGAGACTTGATTTGGTCAGAACGACTGAAAACTGATTTCGATGTCAACAAGATGCACGAGTTCCTTGAGGGCTCCCAAGAAAAGGCGCTTGAGACATTGAGAATCATGCAGCAACTGGAGAGAGATCCTATCTTGAAAACAGGGACAGATTATTACGAGCTGGGAAAAAATGAACATCGTGAAATTACAGCAAAGAAAATTGCAAGAATGGCTCAATACATCGAGATAGATGCCCCAAATTTTGACACTTTCCAAAATAGACTGAATTTAATCGCCATAGTTGATCCCCAGTTGGGAACACGTATCGGTGTTCATCTTGGATTGTTTCTAGGCGCTATTAAAGGAAATGGCTCCGAGAGTCAGTATAACTATTGGGCAATAGAAAGAGGGGCGTTATATCTGAAAGGGATCTACGGATGTTTCGCTATGACAGAATTAGCACACGGTTCTAATGTTGCAGGGTTAGAAACTACCGCCACTTACAATAAAGATAAGAGAACCATAACTATCAATACCCCCCATCTCGGTGCCACAAAATGGTGGATTGGAGGTGCTGCCCATTCTGCAACTCATACAGCATGTTTTGCAAGACTTATTGTAGATGGACGGGACTACGGTGTAAAGACATTTGTTGTCCCATTAAGAGATTCGAGGCATGAATTATATCCAGGGATTGCAATCGGTGATATTGGTGCCAAGATGGGAAGAGATGGTATCGACAACGGCTGGATTCAATTCAATAACGTCGAAATCCCTCAAGAATATATGTTATCCAAGTATACCAAAATAGATGAAGATGGAGAAGTCATTGATCCTCCCTTGGCACAACTTGCCTATGGAGCTTTATTAGGGGGAAGAGTAACAATGGTGACTGATTCATTTAGAACAAGTGAACGGTTTATTACCATCGCCTTGCGTTATGCAGTTGCGAGAAAACAATTTGCTTCCAAAGGTAAAGTGTCCGAAAACCAATTGATAAATTACCCATTGCATCAACATAGACTCATTCCTTTCTTAAGTTGGACATATGGTATGGCAATAGCCTCATCTGAAATACAAAGGATGTATAAAAGCACCCTAGCAAAATTGGATGAGGGAGTCAAGTCAGAAGATTTCAAGATACTCCAAGCATCTATCAATGATCTCAAGACATTGTTTGGAGACTCTGCGTCTTTAAAATCCACCTGTACCTGGCTCTGTGCAACAATAATAGACCAGTGCAGGCAGTCATGTGGCGGCCATGGATATTCTGCGTATAGTGGGTTCGCAAAAGGTTATGCCGACCACGTAGTTCAATGTACATGGGAAGGTGATAACAATATTCTTGCTCAGAATAGTGGTCGCATTACCATTCAAAAGGTAATGGCCTTTTCGAAATCAGGAAAGCCTTCTCATGAAGGGGAAGATTTCTTGGCCAATGCATCAAAAACAGGCGTTGTACTCACTGACAAGGAAATTGAATCTCTACCTCATCTTCTCTGCTCGTTCGATTCTCTAATATATCGTATCAGTTTGCAAGGTATCGAGATCTTAAAGAGTCATCAAAATGATTGGGATAGAATATCGATGGAGAAACTAGTTTTGTCTAAACTTTACTGTGTAAGATTCATATTGTCTAAGTGGATTTCAAGACTGGAAAATATAGGAAATGAAACAGGGGGGATCAAATCCAAGTTGTTTTCTCTAGCCCAGGTATTTGCTCTCTCTAATATAGAGAAGTTCGGATCACACTTCCTACAATTTAATATTATGACACCCGGAACATTCAATGAGTTGAAGACGAAGAATGACTCTCTTCTGCTGGAATTGAGAGAACAGGTAATTGGATTGACTGATTCTTTCAAATTGAGCGACTTCTTCATTAATTCCACTCTAGGGTCATACAGCGGTGATATATATAATGACTATTTCAAAACAGTGAAGGAACATAATGACCCATCAAATTCTAAGGCTGCATATTCAAGTACACTAGAGGCGCTGCTGAAAAGGGAGCCCTTAGAATCGCGAGAAAATCACGAAAGATCCTTGCAGATCCTCGCTAAGTTGTAGGGTGGCTTAAAGCGATGATCTTTGTGAATTTATTGTGTGGGACTGTTAACATATATTTCTTATATTTAATTTTTGCCGCTACTGCTGTGATGAGAGTGATGGATTTGATGGTGTGTAATGTTGATGATGTTATGGAGATCTGGGTTCAAGGTGGTGAGCAGAAACAGGGGGGACCAGTGAAACTAGTTTTAGAGTGATCTTTTGGAATATCGTTTTTATATATATCCGAAATAGGAATAATCAAAACATGACAACAATTCGTTACTATTACAAATCCGTGTAGAGAGATGTATGGCCAGATGAAAATAGTGGCTCTACAAAAATGGCTGGGACATCATGAAATAAACATCAAATTCTTCTCAGCCTTGACTTGAAAATTTCTAATAATAGTAACAAATTTTACTAGTATCTCCAGCAACTAAAGATGGCTTGTTCGACTGCATATGTCACCGAAATTTATTATTGATCCGCGAAAATCGGTGGAGGAATATTACGCGACACACTAAAAACAGGTACCAGAAGATCAAATACTTCTGTTTTTGGAATAGTAATGAAGAAATTTAAAGCGCATGATGTTATTATTTTACCTATTTAGGAAATTAATTCATCCCAATGATGCAGGTAATTAAGAAGGTGGCTTCGGAAGAGAACTAAAAACCAGCCATCTCGGATAGGGTGAGTGCATTATCAACTGAGCTCGACCGAGGAAGTAATTGGAGAACCAAAAATCAGATTATAAAAGGTGTGCTAATTTCTCTCTTAGGAAGTAGTTTAAAACATGTAAATCTTTTATATCATTATCAAATCATTCAATCGATCAATCTAATCTAGTAAATAAGATTGCACTCCAAACAGGAATATCAATAAACAATTGAACAAACAACAACACACAACAAAAATGCAACAAAGATTATCTGTATTGGGTTCCCTAGGTCTTGCTGTCAGCGGTCTAGCTGCTTACGTTCCATCTGAGCCATGGTCTACTCTTACTCCAGAAGGTTCTCTAGCTGGTACCATCACTGACTACAGCTATACCTTCGGTATTTCTATTAACCCAGCTACTGCTGAGGCAAAGAAGATCAAGAGAGATGTTGTCACCCAAATCGGTGATGGTCAAATCCAAGCTACCACTGCTACTACTTCTTCCTCTGCTGCTGTTGTTACACAAATTGGTGACGGTCAAATCCAAGCTGACACCACCACTACATCCGAGTCTGCTGCTGCTGTTGTTACACAAATCGGTGACGGTCAAATACAAGCTGACACCACCACTACCTCTCATTCCGCTGCTGCTGTTGTTACACAAATCGGTGACGGACAAATCCAAGCTGACACCACTACTTCTTCCTCTGCTGCTGTTGTTACTCAAATCGGTGACGGTCAAATCCAAGCTGACACCACTACTTCTTCCTCTGCTGCTGTTGTCACACAAATCGGTGACGGTCAAATCCAAAACTCTAACTCCACTGTCACTGGTGATGCTGCAACACAAATTTCTGACGGTCAAGTTCAAGCCACTGATGATGCTATTGAGGCTGCTGAAGATGACAAGTCAAACCCAGTTGACACTGTTACCTGTTACAATGAGAATGCTTTGTCTATGACTTTGCAGGAATCTATCTTGACCGACTCTAAAGGTAGAATTGGTTCTATTGTTGCCAATAGACAATTCCAATTCGATGGTCCACCACCACAAGCTGGTGCTATCTATGCTGCCGGATGGTCTATCACTGACGATGGTAAGCTTGCTATTGGTAACAACACTGAATTCTACCAATGTTTGTCAGGAGACTTCTACAACTTGTACGATGAGTCAATTGGTGACCAGTGTGAGAAAGTTTACTTGGATGTCGTCGACTTGGTCCAATGTTAAACACAATATTTGTCATAGACAAACTACAATCCACACATTCATCTGTATAATAATTTTCAATTCATGACCGTTCTTTTTTAACTTGCATTTCTCTGGGTTTTTGTTCACATTTCTTGGCTTCTTTTTTGTTTCGAAAAGGAAAAAAAGTCCATCTACTTTTGCATCCATATAATAAATGGACAATTATATTATACTGTTCTCTACACAACGAATAAATTGCTATAAATTAAACTGAGTAGTCCTTTTTCTTCCCAAAATCCTCAGCCTGATATCTTTTAGTATTACTTTGTGAATGAAACACAAATTGTTCGATACCTATTCAAAATACGCCAAGAACCTGTAAAGACATCTTCTGCATTTTATTGACTATCATGCAAGCTTTGCATGATTGATTATGTTGAGAAAGAATTTGGTGTACAGGTGTATGTTTGGTAAAGTCGTGTATAAATATCATTTTTGACGGGCTCATAACTCGAGTTTTTCACTCTTTTTTCATCATCATTTTCCAGTAACATAGTATCTTTGGAGAGGTCAATAAACTCAGTTAGAAGCGGTAACTAATTTAAACTGATATATAATCTTACAGTTGTATTCTCTTAGCCGTCGCTTGAGAGCACTACCTCTTTTAATCCATAATGATAGGGTCGAGAAGCATTGTTGGATCGACTGTTGAGTTATCCACTTCTTTCCGTGTTGTTGGCGGGCAGGTGAATCAAGTTCGTTATAGAAGAACTTTAGCCCATCCCTTCTATTCCAAACCAGGTAACATTCCTCCTGCCAGACAAGGAAAACAAACTGTGTTGAAAAGACTCATGGATGAGTTCCTGGGGCCTAAAAATTTCAAAGGATACTACTACTTGAACAAGTACACATACCCTACCCAAAACCACTCGACAAACTACATAGATCCTCAAACAGAAAGGGGAAACTCCCTCTTAACTGCAACTATGGAATCGGAAACAAGTTCTGCAGAAGGCTCGGATGAGGGGTCTGGGTCTGAAACTGGAATTTCTTCAGGTCTTGATACCATGGATGAGAACTCCAGAGGAATACAAAAAAATCCATTGCAGCCATTCCCAATGAACCGTAACTGTTATACCAACCTACAAATCAGCAAGGATATGAAGAATGACATTGTGAATGATGTAATGAATCTCAAATTGTCTTCGCAAGAAGTTGCATTGAAGTATGGACTTAAGATTCAGAGAATTGAGGCCATTTTGAAACTCAACGATATAAAAGAGAGATTGGAAAGTCAAGGTAAAATCTCTAAAGACATGAAGAAGATGAATAGTATTATGTATAATATGTTCCCTCTCTATGATAAAGCTAAGCATTCTGAAAATTTGACCGAAATTCCAATTCCTGAGAAGACTTTGCAAGCTAGATTTTTGACCATCGCTGAATCAGAACCATTTGGTCCAGTAGATGCTGCCAAAGAGTTTGAATTGGAGCCTGCTGCTCAGACATTACAAAGGTTATCCGAAGGTGGAGAACATTCTTCTCATACAATAGTGTCTTCTAAATCCAAAAATCACGAAAAGACATTTATTGCCCCAATGCATCAAGGTGAAAAGTCTGCCTTCAAGTTTTCCGATGTTAAGGTTGGAACTGTTGGATACAGATACGGTAAGTCGTTTAGGGACAACAGAAAAGATAGAAAGATTGGCTTCGATGCATCTGGAAAGATGGTTTACTTATTGGAGTAAGTAAGTGCCGATAAATGATTGGCATATTCTGCCCCTGAAGAAATAAGCCTGATTATCGAACCTTCAAATTTCTGTAAATAGTGAATGTAAATAACGTGTTATACGCAAGACCGATCTGTTATTACTAAAAGAGTTTCCAGTAGATCATGCTTTCAGCCAATTAACTCCTGGCTCCACACTTGTATACAGGAGCTTGGAATCATGAAATGAGAATATTGTGGTGACTGGGTAGCCCAGAACTGAAGACGTAACGAATTATTGGATCTATTAGTTTAATGAATTCCAGTGGGATTTACAGAACTCATAGACTGTCTCCCCTATTAAATCTATAATCTGTCTCAATTGAAATTTCAATTCCACGGATCAGACATCCTACTAAAGCTCGCCGAGAGTTGAAAAGTAGAAAAATTCTTTAGCACAAAAATGAGCAGCCTTTCCTATGACACGAGATGAAAAAGATGATATGACACTATCACCGTGCCGAGGACGTAGATTTGGTGATAACAGCTTTAACGATTCTCTTAGCTTCAGCCAGCTGTTAAGTGTAACCGAAGACTAGCCGTGTCATAATCACAATCTCTACAAAGTCATCATCAACTACAAGCGAGCTATTTCCAATTTCACCTATGTTTATGGAAACTATAGCACCGTCCTCGCTAATGCCTTACTTTTTCTCTACTTTGCAGCTTACTTAGCGCACTAGAAGAAAAGATAACAGCCCCCTGCGCAGCGTGAAAAAGGCTGTCATGCGTTAAACAATGTAGCTTTCCAAATAAGGATTTTTTTTTACAACTGACGCTATTGTTCTCGAGTATTTGCGCAATGAAAAATTCTCGTAAGTCAGGAAACAAAGCAGAACAAGAGTTTGGAACCATTGAAAAATAGGATTGGCGTGACCTAGATTGAAAGGAACTGGCGGTCACCAAAAGATCGATGTCACCGTTCATTGTCTTTGGAAAAATTTTATGGTATCGATAACCACCGGACAAGATAACTGTTCTGAATCTTACTGGATAATGGGCGGTTCAAAAGCTGCATTAATGTTTGGCTTCGGATGAAGTCATCAAAGCGCATTTCCCATATGACTTTCTGTGAGTCTCGTGTCACACTCTAGTCTGGTTGAGGGGAAAACCATCCGTATATTCTATCGTCATTTAGTCTTCGCTAACAGTTCCCCCGACTGATCCTTCAATGGCACATCCTCTTGCTGGAGAAAAGTCAAGTCTATAACTACTTATCCTGTATGCAAGATGATATCTTCGTACTGATCTTGGTATCAATATTTGGTTATCTTTCTGGTTTTCATCACAAGGAACGTATCGGCTATTTAAAAGGTTTATTTTATTCTGCTTCTAGAATCTCGGTAGATTTTCCACTACATATAATTCAACTTCTGCAAAAATCTTCGTGTTTTGTTCTTCTAAACAATTTATCCACTTGATAGCATAGAAGAAGTTTTTCAACCATATATCGTCGAGCATGGATTCGAAAAGCTTTCACCAGAACCTTGAAATAGGGTCATCAAAACAGTTTGAGCTCTTGGCGGAAATCAATGAGATAAAATCTGATGAGCAACCAATAGAATACACAACCCACAGAGGTCTTAAGTCACGGCATGTCCAGCTTATTGCCCTTGCGGGTGCTATTGGAACAGGTTTATTTGTTGGAAGTGGTTCAGCTTTAGGTAAGTTCATAACAGGTTTCATTGAATTTTGTATTTTTGAGAAAATAATTCCTGCTACCATCTCGAAGATCTCGAAGATCTCGAAGATCTCCGTATTAAAGTTCATTTATTAACCTCCTCTTTCTATTTAGCTCTATGTGGACCGGCAGCTTTATTAGTTGGATACTTGGTGTTGGCCATATTTGTGTGGTCCATCATGAATCAGATGGGTGAAATGGTTAGTTTTATTCCTGCTCCTGGTAAGTCGACTCTTTATGCGCTATGTGAGAGATATACAGGTAACAAGTCATTATCGTTTGCTTGTGGAATCAATTTAGTTTATGCACAGGCCCTTTTAACACCAGCAGAAATTTCAGCAGCAGCTTTTGTTATAAAATATTGGACTGACTTGAATGTTGCTATCTGGATTTCAATATTCTGGGTGTCGATTGTAGGTCTTAACCTTTGTGCTGTTAAGTTTTTTGGAGAAACTGAATTCTGGATTGCATCTATAAAGATTTTGACTATCATAGGTTTGATCATTGTCGGATTTGCCATTTTCTGGGGTGCTGGACCAAATCGTCATGGAATCCTTGGATTTCATTATTGGAAACACCCCGGTGCCTTCAATGAATATTTGGTATCCGGAAACACAGGAAAGTTTTTAGCATGCTGGACATCAATTATTAAGTCTGCATTTGCATTTATTTTATCTCCAGAATTGATCACTTGTTCAGCATCAGAAGCCCAAGCTCCTAGAATCAATCTTCCTAAAGCTACTGAAAGATTCATTTACAGGCTATTGGCATTTTATATTTGCAGTGTTATTGTTATTGGTGTTATTGTTGGCTATGATGACAATAGACTGATGTCTGCAATTTCTAACGGTTCTTCTGGTGCAGCTGCTTCGCCATTTGTTATTGGAATTCAAAATGCTGGTATCAAAGTCCTAAATCATATTGTGAATGCTGCGATTTTGACTTCAGCCTATTCTGCAGGAAACTCGTTTCTGTATGCATCTTCAAGAACACTATATTCTATGGCTCTTGCTGGAGATGTCCCAAAGATATTTGCCAAATGTACTAGCTGGGGTATTCCGATTTACAGTGTTCTATTATCCGCAATGATTGCCTTACTGGCATATTTGAATGTCTCTAACTCATCTACAGTTGTCTTCACCTGGTTGTCAAATATATCTACGGTATCTGGTTTCGTCTCATGGATTTTTGTTTCGATTACCTATCTGAGATACAGAAAGGCGATTACATATCACGGTCTAGATGATAGAGTCACATTCAGACCGAGGTTCCAAATTGTTGGTGCATGGGCATGTATGTTTTTTTTCTCACTCATTTCGCTCACTAATGGCTATGCGGTATTCTTCAATTGGAGTACTTCAGACTTCTTTGCCGCCTATATAACACTTCCAATTGTGTTTGTGTTGTTCGTTGGACACACGCTTTGGTTTAGAAATTTCAGGTGGTTTGCTCCTCTAGACGAGATCGATTGTTTCACGGGGTTGGAGGAGACCGAGAGAGAAGCTGCTGAATATGTTGCTCCTGTCGCTACAAATTTTATCCAAAGGATTTGGTTTTGGCTTACCTAGTTCATTCGTGTATCCCGTATCGATATTTGCGTTTATTTAGATATCAATTTTGTGTCTTTCAAATCCCTTCGTAGTTTATTAATAAATAGAACCTCCGTAACTATCAACAGTGGAACATTATTTTTGAGGAAAGTACATTAGAAACAGCAATTATCTGTAAAATTCCAATATGATTTAGTTGATGTTATTTAACGAAGCAGATGATCCTCTACCTTGAATAATCCTGAACTAACGTAGTTTCAAATTTTTACTATTGCGTACTTGGAGAACTAGTTTGAAAAATTTGTCTAGGATTGTCAGTTTGTCCGAGCGGTTAAGGAGAAAGACTTGAAATCTTTTGGGCATTGCCCGCGTAGGTTCAAATCCTGCAGCTGACGTATTTTTGTCGCTCCAATCTGACATCAGTGGATGTCATTTTGTGAGGCATCTCAGGGACAATGGAGTAGAAAGAACCAGAAGGTTTTACACTACAACCTGCTGAACCCGTAGATACGTTTAAGTTAGCCAGTTTCTGTTAGACTCCTAATAGTGGTTTGTGTTCTGTGATTTTTGCTGTCGGTTAAGTGTCAAAGGTCAATGACGAACTAAGAGGGTAAATTTTTCTTAGTGGAGATTATAAGGGTGCAATAATTTTTGCGTGTGAGGAGAATAGAAAGTGGCACAAAACAAAAGTCAAGGGGGAAAGTAGAGATAAAGGAAAAGATAGATACAAGTTAAACAAGAAAGTATTGCAAATAAGGGTGAAAATAGCTAGAGAAATAGATCTAATGAATCAAACAGACGAAAAGGTATAAAGGAAGGTTTAATTAGTTATATTGTTCGTTGAATTCAACCATGAGCAAAATGAAAATAAAGGAACCAAATAACACAAATAGTGATAGGCTGCTCATTACAGATCAGAAAGCAAAAGAGAGGGATCATCTGCAGAATAACATGGAACTAGAAACAAGTACTCTTTTGTTGGAAAACTCCGAACACAAACCATTGTCCCAGGAAGGTTTCTCTAAACCGCCTGCTGTTTCATCCTCTCACAACAAAGGGAAAACAACCACTAATACCAACCCAAAGAGAGATCTGCCACTTCCACTTCCAGCGCCACATCGTTCAATATCAGATGTCGCACACCTGGTGGGAGATTACTTTTCGTTGCCGAGATCAACCTCTCAAGACACCAATCACGAGGGGTCCGTATATGGGGTATCATCGCCTTCTACTTCTAGAAACAACTCAACGTCGTCGTTGGGTAAGCTTCTCGAAAGCCTCCACCACCATCATCATAGTCACAATCATAGTAGGCCAGCCTTGAACAATAGAAAAAGCACAGCTTCGTTGGTGGCCAGTTCATCGAGAGATAATCTAACACTTTCCTCTAAGTTTAGGAAAAGCTCTGCCGCACTACCCCAATTAGAAACAGAGGCTTTTGCAGCAGCCTCGCATCAGAGAAATACCTCAACAGTGAAGGAAACTCATCATGTTCGTGTAGAATATGACCCAATAACCAGGAAAAGAATTTTAAACACCTACGAGATTCTTAACGATTTAGGTAGCGGTCAACATGGAAAGGTAAAGTTGGCTAAAGATCTTGATTCAAACCAGTTTGTGGCGATAAAGATTGTGGACAGAAAATCAAAACCTAAACTAGGACGTCTGACTAAGCCGGGTTCTTCTCAAGAAGACAAGATCAGAAGAGAGATTGCGATCATGAAAAAATGTTCTCATCCTCATGTTGTCAAACTTATCGAGGTTTTAGATTCAGAGAGCTCGAGAAAGATCTATCTTGTACTAGAATATCTAGAGAAAGGTGAAATACATTGGCAGAAACAAGACGAAGAAACAGATTTCAAGCCGGAACCTCTGCTCTCTCTAGCGGAGACTAAGAATATTTTCCGTGACGTCGTTAGTGGACTTGAGTATTTACATCATCAAGGAATCATACACAGAGATATAAAGCCTTCCAATTTGCTAGTATCCCATGATAATGTGGTGAAAATTTCAGATTTTGGTATATCTTTTTCTGCAAATCTAGAGGGGAATAATGAATTAGAACTTGCCAAGACGGCTGGTACGCCTGCATTTCTAGCCCCCGAATTGTGCAAGACAGATGGTTCTTGCGATCGAGTGACCTACAAAATTGATATATGGGCTCTTGGAGTTACCTTATACTGTCTTCTGTTTGGATGTCTGCCATTCAGTGGTGAGACTGAGTTTGTTTTATTTGACGCAATTAATAATAATGAGCTAAAATTTCCTGACACCTCTAACTGGAAGCATGCCAAGCAAATACCTGAATATGACCTCAAGCAGATAGAAGACATATTGCAAAAGTTACTCCACAAGGATCCTTCAGACAGAATTGACATTCATGATATCAAAGAACATCCGTTCTTTTTAGAGGGCCTCTCCAGAGCTCAGTCAAAAAAATACTCTTCTAATTGGACTAATGAAATGAAGATTGATCTCTCTAACAAGGAGATTGATGAAGCTGTCGTGGGTATTGCTAACAGAATAATAAAGAAATTGTCTGATGTCTTTAGACTCTCGGGATTTTCTACACCTAAACAAAAGAATTCCTTGTATGTTCAATCTTTGAAAGGCATGGTAACACCATCCTCAGACTCTGAGACTTACAACAGCTCTCTTCCAATGCACCCCGAGCACTCATATATATTATCAGAGGTACCCGCCGCTCCACAGAGATCGATGTCTAACAATGATAGTACTTCTTCTGGATTTTTGTCCTCTCCTTTAGCCGGTGTAACTGTGGTAGCTCAATCATCACCAGCTAACTCTCCACTGATGCACCGTGGTTCTGTTGCTGGTTCTTTTGACTCAGGAACCACCGAATCATCCTTAGGGTCATTTCCAGTTGAAACTAAAGAAAGTGTGGAAGCGCATTCCTTTATTATGCCTCACAGAAGTGAGTCCTCCGCGTTAGAGCAACTATCTGAAATCATCAATAAGGATCGCAGTTTCAATAAAATGGAGGGGGCGACAATAAACGAAAGTGAGACAACATTGACGACTGGAAGCCGGACTTCTTCACTGCGTCCAATTTCTAATGAGCAGGACCTCTATTCGTCGCCTTCTAAGTGTCCAGAATCCCCTGGTGATTACCGTGATGAATTAGAACAGTCTCAAGATAGAAGTACCAATGTCCCTATTGTTCCAAGTTTCGCATCATTGGATAGCTTTTATGATAATTCAACTACCCACACTGGAGATACACCGAACTTAAATTCCAGAAGATATCCTTCGAGCGCAGGAAGCAGAATAATTACGCCTAGTTTTGCTTCGTTCGCTCGAACCCAACATAGTGCTGAAGTTTCGTCATCCAGATATCCTAGTCAACAATCGAGCGTTCCTTTTAAGGAGACAACATTCACACCTTTGCAGTCAATTAATTCAATTGTTTCAATTCCAGAGTCTTTGAAACCTAATGATATGGATCCAATAACACCATCTGTTACTTATGACTATTACAACAGTCTAGCAAGCAGCAGAAGACCAGCGGCATTATCTAATAGTTCCACAGGCCCCGTCAATAGTTCCTCGATTCCATCTAGGGGTCGTAGAGATTCTCGTAAAGTTATCTTCTCAAATGGTTCTGATGATGCGTCTTCCACATCTTCAGAAGAATCAAAGAAAGGCCCAACGGTAAGCAATCCAAAAGGAAGCCAATATCGTACCATTGAAGTGCCCAAACAAAATGGAGATTACCTTAAATACAAAGAAAAGGCCCAAGAAACAAACAATCCGATCAAGGCCAGACACCCCATTTATGGAAGGAGAATTACTTCTGACATACGACAATCATATAGTAGCCAAGCGGATTCATCAGACTCGTCGAATTCAGATTCAGATGATTATGCAGAACTTACCCTTACATTTGGAGCGCGAAGAAACAACCCTGAAAGTTCACAGTTAGACAGATCTGCTGTTTCGTCTAATGCTGCCGATCCCAGATCTAATTTGATTTCTGAATCCAGTCTAACGAACGAAATTCATGATGTACCTCCAAATCTCATAACACACGAAAAAGGAACAGATGTCAACAAGCTGATTCCTGAAATAATTAATATTGATCTGAAGAATGAGGACCCTTGAAATACGAACGTTTATGAGGTTCGCATATTCCATTTCACTTTCTACACTGGACAAGCATGCGGAACAAATATCTTTTGTAGAATTTCAGACTCTAAATATTTAATTAATAACATGATTACCTATACGACTAACCTATTAAGCAAAACAAGATTGTATGACCTCTTGACTTCCTCGAAGATTTGCAATTTATCTTGAAGGTGTATTTCACTTAAATATAATAGCTCGCAATTGGTACTGATTGGACATGCAAATTTCAGCAGATCACTTACCTGGAAGTGTATGGTGAACTTAAACTGATCCAGTTTGCTGATAGTAAAGCAAAGGCAATTACCATCACGGGAAAATTGGGCATAGAGTGACATAATCCTCAAATCGCGTATCGTCTGTTTAAAGTTCATTAATGCAGACCTCAAACTGCGGAGGTAATCTCTCAAGACTTTGGGCTTAATGCTCTTTTGAGACATCAAAAACTTATCATAGAGGTCCGCAAATTCAGGAACTATTTTGACAAACTTAAGTCTTTTTTGGCCAGTGAGTAAATTCAGCTCGATTTCCAATTCTTTGAACACATTTAACTTCAAAATATTCTCAGTTAAAGATACAAACTCTAGTCCGAGCGAATTTTGCAGGCTCAAAAATTGATCTCGTACGTGGTTGATTTCATCGAGAGTTGGCGGTTTATTTCGTAATACTTCCTCATCCAAATGCTTTAGATCCTCTTCTACGAGGTTGCACTTTAACGATAGTTTTTCTATCCCTGCATCTTCGTTGCTCATACACTGCTGTATTTCATCTCTCTTTGATTTAAGAACAGTATTTTGATTTTGTAAGGATTCTAACTTCTTTTTCAATAATTGCAATTTCGATCTATCAATATTTTCGAAGCTTTTTTGGTTATTCTTCAGCAGAGTCACTTTTCTCAGTAACTCTGACTTTCTCTTGATACATTTCTGTTGCTCTGAGGCGAATGTATCTCTTATATCTTCCATATCCTTTAGTTGCGAGTCCACAGAGATTTTACGACTTCGATATGATTTATGTAATCCCTCCAGGGATTTTATCATAAACACCAGGTTTCCATGTTCAGCTATACTTCTTGCAAGGCTTGCCAGGGCCTGGTAATTTACCTTCAGATCCCTCTTGATATCATCAGAACTCTCATAAAATTCACGAATTGAGGTAGGGTTATTATTGATAATTCCTTCCGAGAAATCGGCAATGCTTTTCTGAGACCTTCTTATCCCTGATTTTCTCTGATCGATTAAGTGATAAAAATAATCAAAGTCAGGAAACTGGGTGACACCATCAACATACTTATGGAGTGCTTGAGAACCCGACGTAACACTGTTTACTGACAACTCTCTCTCTGATGGCCCGATGTGATCATAAAACTGAACATGAACCTGATTTAAAAATTGAGGCAGAGTAACATGGACGTAGTCATCATCATCCTCTCCCTCTTCAAGGATGTCATCATTCTCATTATCAAAATCTGTGGAGACTTCTGCCAAAGGAACTTTCTCCGCTATGAAAAATGATTCTTCTGCGAGACTTGAGTTGAATGCTTCTTCATTAGAAGTACGCTGGGGTTGTAGCTCCTGTGGCACCATAATCGAGGCTTCTGATTGCTCCTCTTCACAATTTTCTCGGATATCAGCATTTCGGTTGCTGATATTTACCTTTGATTGACCTTGAGACTCCTCAAGTAAAGAGGTTATATTCCTAGATTTCAAAAAAAAGCTTTCCTGAAGCGTCTGAGGCTGTTTGGAGGTGCTTTGGGGTGAACCTTTCTCATCAGTACGTATTTTCTGAGCTCTTGCACTGGATGAAGGAGTTGTGATAGCGGACTTCTGTAACTTGACTGGCGTCTTGAGTGGTGAGTCTTTTTCAGAAACTTTAATATTATCTCGAGTATAGAAGGACTGGGTCAGCTCCATTTGTTCTTCACTCTCTTTTTGTGCATTTGAAAAATGGATCCGTTGTGTAAACTGCATCGACTCATCATTTGAGACTTCATGTTCATTAGCATTAACAGGCTGAGTAAGTTCCATTGGCTCATCTAATTCATTGGTCTCAGGGATGCTTGGCTTAACAGGCTGTGTTAGTTCCATCAATTCCTCATTATCATTGTCAGACTCTTGTGAGTTCATATCTCCAATTGAGTTACCCGACTCATTTTCTTTCGTTGAAACAATTACATTGTTCAGTCTGGAATACTGCTCCAAAGCCACTTTATGATCAGCTGGACAAAGACTATCTGAATTAATTGTCGCAAGGCTGTCCGTAACAATCCTAGTCTCTGGCTCCATGGGATGACTGTCACTCTCATTGATTCCGTTTGTGTTTTCTGAGAACTTAGCTGAGCTGTCTTCAAAAATAGAGAATGAGGGACCACTAGCGATTGGTTTCTCCTGGTCATTAGAAGTAAGATCTTCTACTCGTTTAAAGACTTCTGTGACGTCCATAACCTGTGTTTCATTATCAAACTCCAAGTTTCCATTTATTAATTCTGGGAAATTCGTTGACTGCAGCTGCAGTCCTTTGGTTTGCTCTTTTAATTCGATTGACAACTCCATCGGTTCAGTGAGATTGTCTTCATCTACTTCGTTTGATGTAATATTCAGTCTTTGGATTGGCCGTGACATGTCCTCCTTATCGTATGTAGTATCCGTCGCCGAATTTTTCCAATCAGAATCAGATCTTGTAGGTGCTATGGTTCTCCTTTGAGTGTACGACGGAATGATCTGAAGGGAGTCTCGTCTTCTTGGGGTAAACCCTCCAGCACGATCGTCAACTGGGGCAAAATCGTGCGACCGATGTATTATGTTTCGAACATCGACATCAGTGGCAAAGGAAACACGTCTTTTCTTAGCCTTATTCTTTGGTATAACTGCTATAGTTTGATTCTCATCAAGCGAAGGCTTCAAGATACTTCTTGGTGGGGCAGGTAATAATGTATGACGTCTGTTTGGCTTCTGTACTTTATAGATAAACTGGACTCTCGAACAAGAGTTCTCCTTGTCAGGGGGCAGCATTTCATTCGATGACATGCTTGCTTTACTCCTTTTCAAATAGTTGTCATGGCCAAAAGCACTTTATTTACTTCTCTATCTCTAGTAAACATTCTTTGTTTTGAAATTAAAATCGCGTTCTCTGGGGCACCAATTGTGCCAGTATAATTCAGTGTAAGGATGTTCAAGGTTCAAGAAAGCTCATGTGATCTCAATCACGTTCCAAAACATCTGTACACAAACCGTCTTGTCCTTGAATGATTTACAACTTCATTATACTGAGGATTGACATGTATTATAGACATTACATAATAGATACATATATAGCATCAATGAACAAATACACTAAAAGTGTTCTACATAGAATTTCCAGGTACCTGTAACTGGATCGTACGACTGGAATTTTGTATTTGAAGTTTGCTGTAGTCTTCTGATGTGCTTCTTGACAATAGGATGGTGAGGTTCAGTGATCGGTTTCTTGGTGTCTTTAGAACGTGGGAAACAGCCCTCCATCGATAAAGTTGCTGGAATATTGAGACCCTCCCCCGCCCCTGGTCTGGATTTGAGATCTGGGTACATCACAAAAGCTTGGCGGTCAATTTGAAGAATTTCAGGTATCTTGGAGAGAGTAACCGAAGTCAAATCGACTGGCTTCTGGAACTCAATCTGGCCATATCCCGTCCTTCCAATCTTAAAGTTCTTTACCGCTGTCAATTCAGCGGGAGACATTTTCTGTAATTCCTGCAGAGTCGGAGATGTCCAATAATCCTCGGGCCATGCATTTGCTTCTTCGGAATCCTCCGATTCGTTTATCTTTGAACCAGAATCTTGTGAGTCTGATGATGTTTTATTTTTAGAGACAGCATCGGATTCTGAACTAAGTCGATCACCAAGAATAGGTTTCACTGGAGTCGAAACTGCCCTTTGGGATTTTGATGAATTAGAAGCTTCACCTATCTTCAATTGCGAACCAGTTCGGAATGAAACTTGTTTACGAGGAGTTAGCAAATTATCTGTTTTCAGTCCTTCGAATTCCTCCTCCTGTTTTCCTCTGTCAATCACCAATTTAGTGACACTTCTAGATGGAGAAAATATATAACTAGAGAGAATCGCGCGATCAGTAGCTGCTGTGAATACTTTATCACTCTTTGTCGAGCTAATAGCTTCCTTGCTATCCTCAATCAATGATTGGCTGGCAGATCTCGACGAGTCTGATGAGTTAGCTGACGAAGGAGATGCAGTGGAGACAATGCCACCTGATTTCGAGACTAACACTTCATGAGCACTAAATAATGGCCTAGGAGACAGTTTATAAGCAGAAACTAAAGAAAGCTTCTTCTTCTCAACTGTTCCCACGGGCGTTGCCAAAGGTTTGGCAGGCTCTTGAACAACAGGCTGTACCATGTTACTAACACCAGAGAAAAGGGCGTTCGTTCCATATGGGTTTGCGTTCACCATTTGTTGTTGCTGTTGGAGAAGAGGCTGTTGTTGTCCCTGTGACTGACCAAAACCAAATGAACCCTGAGGTTGAGTTTGAGATGATCCTCCAAACAAACCACCTGATGTCTGACCTGCAGGCCTGGAAAAAAGACCTCCAGAAGCTGAGTTTGATTGATTTCCAAATAATCCGGATGGTGCAGTGGTGGACGTATTGCCAAATAGTCCACCTTGGGATCCTGCCGCATTATTGTTATTTCCAAACAGCCCTCCTGTATTATTATCATTGGGCTTGGAGCCGAAGAGACCTCCTGTTGTCGAATTGTTCGCACCAAATCCTGTTCCAGTCGCAGTTACAGGCTTGGAGCCAAAAAGACCGCCTGAAGTGGTATTTGAAGCCCCAAAACCAGTTGAGTTATTAGGCTTATTACCAAAGAGACCAGTTCCTGAGTTTTGATTGTTACCGCCAAAGCTGAATCCGCCTCCCGCAGTGTTAGCAGTTCCAGCATTGTTTCCAAATGAACTCCCTCCGGCTGGTTTGGCTGTTCCAAATAGTCCTCCAGACTGAGTAGTAGTATTATTGGATGAACCAAATAGACCTCCAGACTGGTTGTTATTAGATCCACCAAATAATCCTCCACTTTGGGTGTTAGTAGAACCAAACCCTGTCGTAGGTTTGCTTGCACCGAAGAGTCCTCCTGATGCTTGATTGTTATTGGATGAACCAAACAATCCACCAGAGGCTTGGTTGTTGTTGTTGTTGTTGTTGTTGTTATTCCCAAAGAGACCAGTGGATCCAGAGTTTGAATTTCCAAAGTTTGAGTTATTTGTGTTATTGTTTCCAAATCCAAAAGACGTCTTGTTAGCATTATTATTGTTATTAGCAAACAAACCACCACTTTGATTAGAGCCCGAATTTCCAAAAATACTGTTGCTCTGATTATTAGTCCCAAATCCTGAACTTTGGTTATTGGAACCGAAACCTGAACTCTGTTGTTGGCCAAAGGGTGAACCGTTGTTGTTATTGGAATTACCAAAAAATCCTCCAGCATTGTTCGATTGCTGTGTTAATGTGGAATTAGTGTTTCCACCGAATGCATTCGTCTGTCTTTGTCCGAATGGTGAATTGTTATTATTTTGAGAAAAGGGTGTCGAGGCAGACCCAAAGGCCCCACCAGCGTTGGAACTACCAAAAGCTGATCCTGAGTTGGTAGACGAACCAAAGAGGCCACCATTAGCAGGCTTAGAGGCACCAAATAGTCCACCTGAGGTGGATGAGGTATTTTGCTGCCCGAATAAGCCTGCTGAATTCGTAGTTGATTGTTGTCCAAACAGCCCAGCAGTGTTGTTATTATTTCCAAAACTGGTGGGAGCTGATCCAAATCCTGAAGAACTTCCGAACCCTGTAGCAGGGGCAGAACTTCCGAATTTCCTGTTATCAAGATAATCTTGAACCCTCAACTCCTCGACAGAGAAGTTAGAGTATTCTGGCATCGCAGTGATGGTCTCATAATACTGTGAAACTAGGTTGGCATCCTTCTCAACCAGGGGCTTAAAAGGCTTGATTGATGTTCCCCTATTTTGTGTATTCTGCTGTACACCTCCGACACCGGACCCAAAACCTGAACTAATGCTCTGCTGTCCAAATGGAGAACCACCTCCAGAACCAAAAGCGGAGCCATTATTGGTTGAAGAGCCAAATAAACCACCACTGTTGGTGTTAGTTGCCGTGTTATTGGTCCCAAATGTAGAGTTTCCAAAAGGAGAGCTATTATTGGCTCCAAATCCAGATCCAGATCCAGATCCAGATCCAAACAACCCTCCAGAACCAGTGCCTGGGTTGGAAGCTGCTGGAGCAGAACTTCCAAAAACTGAATTTGTATTGTTAGAAGTTGATCCAAATAACCCACCTCCTCCTGTATTAGTAGTGGAGCCTCCAAATGGTGAAGTGTTAGTGCCATTGTTGTTGTTGTTGGCTCCAAATGGAGACGAATTGTTATTCCAACTGTTGCCAAATCCACCAAACCCACTTGTACTGGTCGACGAATTTCCAAACATATTCTATTTTACCAACCAGTCAAGTCACCTGACTAAATAATCGTTTATAATACAGGGTTTAACGTCAATGTGTTTATTCCGTCTCTGAAATCTCTTTTTGTCTGTTATCAACTTGTATTGAAACAACACAAAAGCAAACCAATACACTCCTTTAGCCAGGAGAAGTTGATGGGCGATCAAATTTTTCTGCCTCGACGCGTCGAACGACGTGCATCATCGTCGCAGAGTCGCGTCGATGAAAATACCTTTACGCGTCAAGTCGAGGAGTTAAAGAGAGTAGGATAGGTGAAGAAAGAAACACCATCGTAAAAGGGACAAATATGACCAACTAAGCTAAATAATAAACCAAAAATATGGGTATCAAGGGGCTGAATGCACTTGTGTTGGACAATGCCCCAAAAGCGGTCCGTTCCAGCGAGATGAAGTCATTTTTCGGAAGAAAAGTGGCTATCGATGCATCGATGTGTTTGTACCAGTTTTTGATCGCTGTCAGACAACAGGATGGAGCAATGTTGACCAACGAGGCTGGAGAAACAACATCACATTTGATGGGATTTTTCTATCGAACCATCAGAATGGTGAACAACGGAATAAAACCTTGCTATGTTTTTGATGGAAAACCTCCAGTTCTCAAGGGAGGGGAGCTGGAAAAGAGACTCAAAAGAAGAGAAGAGGCAGAGGAAAAAGCAAAGGAGATGAAGGAAACAGGAACAGTAGAGGAACTTCAAAAATTCGAAAGAAGAACCGTCAGAGTGACCAGGGAACAGAACGAGCAGGCCATGAAACTGTTGAAATTAATGGGTATTCCATTTGTGAAGGCTCCATGCGAAGCAGAAGCTCAATGTGCAGAGCTCGCAAAGAAAGGAAAGGTATATGCCGCAGCTTCAGAAGATATGGATACTCTATGTTATAATCCTCCTTATTTGCTAAGAAACTTGACTGCGTCAGAGGCTAGGAAGCTTAAGGTAGATGAGTTCGGCACCCCTCAGGTATTGGAGGGACTTCAGATGGATCTTGCAACCTTTGTCGATCTGTGTATTCTATTGGGATGTGACTACTGTGAAACTATCAGAGGAGTGGGGCCTGTGACCGCTTTAAAACTTATTAAAGAGCACGGATCATTGGAAAAAATAATAGAGTTCATCGAGAACGATCCTAAATGTAAATACAAGGTTCCGGAAAACTGGCCTTACAAAGAAGCAAGAGAACTATTTTTGCATCCAGAAGTTCTTGATGGTGACGAAGTCGAGCTGAAATGGGAAGAGCCGGATATTGCTGGACTAATCCAATACATGGTCACTGAAAGCGGATTCAACGAACAAAGGATTAGAGATGGAGTAGAGAAGCTTAAAAAGGGGTTAAAGGGTGGAGTTCAAGGCAGACTTGACGGTTTCTTTAAGATTTCGCCATCTGCTGCATCTGAAAAGAAACGTCCTGCTGCCAAAGATACCCCAAAAAACGGCAGAAAACTCAAGAAAAGAAAATAGTTATTGTGTAATTTACTAATGAACTGTCTTAATATCAATCAACCATTATTATAATCTTCAGTATTAACAAAATAAATGAGATGAGAAGCAGATGATCACTCAGCATCCCCTTGAAAATCAGATGCAGGAACACCAGCCGCTGCTTCTCCGACTTTGGATGGAACAGTGCTGAGAAGACCGCTGATTATAGAGCCCGTTTCATTGATGGCAGCAGAAAGGGCAGCTTCTGAGGTTTCCTTGATAGCAATTGTTTTTCCGACAAACTTCTTCATGCTGGCATCCATTCCCGAGAAATATCTGGCAAGTTCAACTATGGGCCACGGAACTGCTCTGAATATCGGCAACAGATTCCCGTAAAATGGAAGCTTTATTTCTCCACGTTTACCAAGCTCAAGAGCACTGAACACGGCTTTGGAAACATCCCGAGGCTCCAATTCCGGTGCAAGAAGAGTAGAAGGGGTACGGACACCGTCAAACATTCTTGTTTTGAGTTGTCCTGGACATATCAACAGCGTCTTGACTCCCGAGGTATTCAAAGATGGAGGACCAAGCTCGTATGTCAGAGACTCATGGAGAGCAATAAGACCCGATTTTGAAGCACCATACACACTCAATCTAGCGGGCGACATGTAGCCCAATGTGGACGCTATAGTCACAATGTATCCTCTTTTCACCTCCAACATGGAGGGAAGAAATGCCTTGATTGTGTAGAAACTGGACAGAAGATTCACCTCCAAAGTCTGTTCTATCTCCTCGAAACTCAAATCTAAAACAGTTTTCCCAGTGGTTATTCCTGCATTGTTAATAAGTACTGTCACAACTCCAACCTCTTCGGTCACCAATGCACTCTTTTCCAAAACCTCCTTGGGGTTACTCACGTCACATTCGTAGTATTTTACCCCGTCCAGAGCATTATCTCCATCAGGAACATTAACGTCAAAAACAACAACTCTCCCGTTCGCCCTTCTGAATGTCGATACCAGCTCCTGTCCGAGTCCAGAGCTGCCACCTGTTACAAGAACGATGTCCCTATAGGGATCAAAGGTAGCGCCTATCAGGAGTTCAGACAGTTCTCTCAATCTTCTGTTCAATCGATAAAGAACAGATGTAAGCGGTCCTGTCATATTCTCCTGTGAACGTGTTTGTAGTCTGGTTTATGCTCCTTTTTACCTCTATAACCATCCTTCCTGGCTTATCCAACTTGCTCTTCTTTCTCTCACTTGCCCCTTTTTTCAAATCTCAGACGCCCAAAACCATTTTCGGGCTGTGTATATTGACACAGAAACAAAATTGACAGATCTCCAGTTTTCTCTCTTTGGAGACAAATCTGTTTATGTCATGATAACCTGGGGAGAGGGATTGAGGGTCTTATAGGAGATACAATAACAATAACAAGAACAGGAGTAGGAGAAGACTAGTAGATTAGCGAAAGAACTTGGAAGTTATACTGGTGACTGAAGATAGCAAAACGGACGACAAAAGACATAATGGATGCGAGAAATAGACAGCCCCCAGAGGTTCTGCGCATTAAACGTAAGAGAACAGAGGACCCTCTCCAGGCATTGGTTGTTGAGAGTCGAGTTTCGAAACGGACCAAACTGTCAGGTTATTTTTTCAAGCTGGCAAGAACCGATGAAACAGACGACGGCGAGAAGGGATCTGCTGTTTTGGAACGGAAGACGGCCAGCTCAGATCGGAAGGTGTTTGGGTTGCCAAAAAAGGAGCCAGATCAGGCTCAGGTGAATCCAGAATTGTTGGACATGTTGGATGACTTTTTGAAGACTAACAATAATAACGATGAAGTTTTCAAGCGTCCGGGAAGACGGATGTCGACTGCATCGTCAGAAGGTGAACGTTTGACTGCCAATGGATCTATGAACTCTACAGTCATTGATCAGACTCCTGGAGATGACTACGTTTATGATGTCTATTATAGAGATAAGGCTGTGAATGATCAATGGGAGAAGGACAAGATAGGATACATCCAGTTCGATGAAGATTTCATCAACACTATTGATGAGGAGGACGAAAAGACCAATCTGCTGACCGACGACGAGGATTCAAACGACGAAAATTTCTACAGGAACGATTATCCGGAAGACGAAGACGGAGGATATGATGACGAATATGATGGACTTCAGGAACCCAGTGACGATCAGGATGACGAATTCGACATTATTCACGACCGCAGGAGATTTAGTGCGAACGATATACGCGAGGCCGAAGGTCTTCCAGACAGCGAGTATTCAAATCTTTACGACACTCTAGGCAAGAGAGATGATCTGCTACATGATCAGTATGGAGAGGAAATAGAGGAAGACGAACGGATGCCCGATACCACTGACGACAATGTTAATGATGGTGATTTGAAGCGTAATTCCTTTTTTCCATCCGATGAAGACGATCCCCTAGCTATACACAGAGACAAGATATTTTCCAAGTTAGAGAACATGATCAATGACAAGTAGATGAAACGTTAAATGGCACGAGCAATATCTAAACGAGTTTAATAACCCCAGTTTCAGATGTTGCCAAGATCCTGCAATAATTTCCTTCAAGAGTGTTGCTAGCTTTGAGATTCCCTCTCCAAGCACATTTGTTTCAGATAAGGTCTTGAAACTAAATTTGATCTCGTTTATCCAAATTGGAATACTTTGTGAACAGAGCATCGGTAGAAAAAGCGATAAAATACGACATAATACATAGATTTAGAAAAACCAGCGGACTTGTTGCTTTCCCCGCCTACTCGCGCAGCCGTTTGTGCTGCAAATGCATTTTCTATGCCATTCTTGTGAAACAGACGTTCCAAGAGATCTCCATAACTATCAGCAAACTATCAGCAAACTTGCAGTGTCCGTTATTCTGCACGTTGTGCACCTACTTTGTCCACGTTCCAACCAGATAGGGTGCATCTGCTAGCTGCTTAAGTCTTTAGAATACCGACTACTAGTAATATAAATAATATCATTAAATTTACGAAGATCTATTGATATTCGGAACAATAGAAAAAGCTGCTATCACACAGTCCTCATAATCAGAGCAATGTTATCATAGCACCAAGACCAAATAGCTTGGGGTATGCGTCTTGTCTGTTTCACCAGATAACAGCGCAAGCTAAGGATCGGAAACGATAATGGGACGGTTATATCACGTGATTTATATATTTCGGTGCGAAAGCGAAAATTCGGCTATGATAGGCAAAATAAGTACTAAGGTCAAACTATATCTAATTGAGATATGTTTTGAGGATAAGGAGGGTCGGAATTAGACAATATAAGACGTTGTTATACCCCAAAAGAAACAGGTTGCACGGCTAGAGAAGATTGGACGGAAACTCGGTAAAAATATGTCTTTCAGAGGAGCTAAAAAAGCTATATACAGAACTCCGCATCAATTGCTGGGAAAGAAGTCCTACGATGATGAACAGATAAGGGCATGGGAGCACGACTTGCAGACAGCCATTGCAGGACTGGAATTCTTAGAAAACCAGGAAAGAAGATGGACGAAATGTTGGAGCAATATTTTGGATACTATGTTGAATTCAATTGACACGTTCCGGTTGCTCCATAAGCCGGTTGATGCCTCGGATATGGATGATAAAGATGATATCAAGTATGATTCGAATGAAGAATTTTCAAACGTGACTTCGAATGAAATAAAACAAGCCAAGAAGCTGTTTGGAATAGTCTATGATCATGTGACAGAGAAAATGGAAGTTGGAAGAGACACGTTCATAGACCAATGCGAGGAAATGAAAGATCATCTTCACTCATCACTCAAGTTGATTACCAAAAGGAACCACAAAAAGATTGATTACGACATGCAACACAATACTGTTGAAAAGATACTGAATGTTAAAAACTTTGCCGAAAAGGAGAAATCGAAATTGGATCAATCGAAAATGAAGCTAGATGACAGTAAAGCGATCTTCTTGGATTTGGATGCTAAGACTAAACTGATTCTTCCACAGGTCTTAGAAACACTTTCGGAATTCATTAATAAGCTCACTATCAAGCATTACTATCAGAATATGGATATATTTAGGTTTCTGACTAAAAATATTAACAAGTATGTGGTTCTTCAGGGCCTGGTCACTAGATCATCGGATCTGGATTATGATGCCATTATTTCTCAATGGAATCGGAGCATACAACAGGGTCAGGAAATTCTGAAAAAATTTGACATGTTGAACGATTATAAGTCTTACCAAGAACAGACATTTATGGATAAGACTGGCCATCAAGTGAACCATGTCACAGGGCAGGTTGTTGGAACAGCGATTGGTTTCACTAACTCACTTTATACCAAGACATTCAATCCTCACCAGAAATTGAACATCCGCACGTTCAGGATTGAGAATCCAGTCAAACCATTTTCTAGGGATGGAATGTTTATGACAGCCAATGACCCCATAAACTTCATAATGGACAGAATAAGAGACCATGACGAAACATATCTAGGGTATGATTCAACGGTAATTGAAGAGGAAAGTACCCAGAATATTATTAAGACACCGGAAATCACTCTTGAGGGGCCAGAAAAAGAGGCATCAAACTTGGCTAATTCCGAGGGCTTGAGGGAACAGGAATCGATCCTGTCTGGTAATGAGAATAGCCAGGAAACTTCATGGATGAGACCATTATCGCTGAACAAATCAAAAGAGTTGCTAGTTAGTTTTTCGGAAAGCACATCCCCTACTAGTGGCACTACGGTAATCGGATCGAGTCTGCAGAAGAACGACCGCTCAGCTTCCTATTCCAGTGAGCGTCCAACAACAAGCACACCTAAAAAGAGCTCAATTGCTTCAAGGACTGTGGTGACATCTCCAGTTTTGGAAAAAGGTTCGGATACCGCCCGCTATACATCAGTATCTTTTGATTCTATTCGCGGGACAATAAAGGATGTGATTACAAAGCCACCAATTGAATGTGCCCCTATTTCTTCAGACATAGGCAACATTAGCCCTGAACTAAAGCAGATTATTATTCCAAGCTCTAGTATCACTTGCCATCTGTTTGATCAGGCTCATATGTGGTAGTTTTAAGTAGTCAGCTATATCAGGACAAAAATAGGTAAACTTTATTTTTTTGAAATGTTTCTTTGCTGCAGAGATATGTAATATTCGTGCTGCCATGCTAGTTTAATATTATTAGAGGTCCACTACCGAAATCATCATGCTGACAATCAAGGTTGTTATCGGTTATTAATAGGGACTTAGCCGAACCAGAGCCCAATACGGTATATTTGATAAATATCATCGTATTTTCAACATTGTCCCTACATTTATACATGAATCTCAATGCAAAAAATCTGTTGATGCAGGGGAACTCCATGATTTGTGGTGCAACTTTCAGGAGTAACAAACCATTTTACGACCTTATTTAATATTTCCAACTTTTTCTTGAACTACTGATGGCTCCAGAATGCCACTCATATCAGGATCTAGAAGACCCGGAAAATCTTCTAATGTGATTTGCAGGATTTTGGCGGTGTGTGAACGGTAGTCAAACGCAATTCTACATGCAAGCAAAATATATGGTAACTACAAGGAACTGAAACAACAGCCTCTTTGAATCTCCCTTATTTGTCGAGGGATCATCAAATTAACGAGCTGAGAACAGCCTTTCTATGGAAAGGGACGGGCCCATTTTCCAAATTGTTTCAGGCTACCCAAATATTATGGTAGCAACTACAGCAAGGAATATATCGAATTGCGGTGTCTAAATATATAATAAGACTAGGATGACATCACAGTCGTGCAGAAGAAGTGTCCTAGTTACAATGATAAAAATGGTTGCACCGTGGTTATAAACTCAGGCTGAAATGAACTCTGGAGCAACCAAGAGGCGAAACATGCTAATGAGGTGACTAAAGTGTGGCTTGGAGTAAATAGACAGATTCGCAGGTAATTGACATTTGAAATGAAATATTTTCAAGAATTGAATAAGAAATGTCTGGTTAGAATACTGCCTAACACTCAGTGTGCAGTTTGTCCACTTGCAATTCCCTATTCAATGGAACGCAGGTCCCATTTGGGCGAAGCTGCTTTCCCTAAATATCTTGACCAGCCACATGGTCAGCTCATTATTCTAACAGTTGCACCACTGTCAAAGGATCGACTGAACTTTTGTTGGACAGTGATTTCTTGACCTACAACGGTTAATTTATGAGGAATGGCTGATTGTGCAACCATTATCCGCCAAAACTGACGGTTTCTTACCCAAATCGTGTAGACAAGCAACACCGATGCCCCAGATAAAGATCAGCGGGAACATTCATTAGAATATAAGAGAAAGAGTATATACGAAAGTGGAATACTACCTATTGTGTTTTCCTGTTCAGGAGTTGTAATTTCCTAATAAGCGAGCCTGAAAACTGAAAATGTCACAAAGGGAAATTGGGGAGGTACAATAGAGCCGCGATACAATTTTTTTGTTCACTTGACATATATTTTTTAGATTTGAGGTACAACAAACTTTATTTATGGCCTACTTGAGGAACCAGAGACAATCATGAAGTAAGATTTATAAACTAGCACTTTAAGGTTTTATGCTGTTGGGTGTTCTGAACAAATTGGATTAGCGGAACGAGCAAATGCAATTTTTTCTCCAAATTTTTAGTTGGTTACGGTTATGAAAGTCAGCGGAAGCGTTTCATCAAAAAGGTAGCCGGTATAATTCAATTAACAGGTAGTAAAATGTCAATGTTAGATAACTCCTATGAAGCTCACAGATTCGGTAGAAAAAAAGTAAATGAGCTTTGTCATTATCAAAATGGAATCTAGCGTATGCTCAACAAATATGGAAAATCAATGCAAAACGGAATATGAGTAAAATCAATCTAGTAAGATGAATGCTCTTAATAGGGTTGTTTAAACTGTGGTAGCGAAAAGCGACAGCTGTATATTAACAGCAATCGTTCACTTCGTAGTGAATTGCTGTGTAGGTGGTCTGATGCCAATACCTTGGTAGTAGTTCTCAAGATAGGAACAATTAAAAGAGTCACCCTTCTGAGGAAGTATATGCTCCTCTAACCAAAACTGAGCAGTACATCTCAGTCCACAACAACAAGTGCCTACGTACGGCAGTTTATCACTTAGATTATGAAGTCTTTTCGCCTCAAGGTCATCAAATTTGAAGTGACAATTAAGCAGATGTTTCTTGAAATCGTAGGGACGATTGAATTGTCCGGTCTTATGCACACATGTCTCCCGCGGATATATGCATTTGAACCTGGACACAGGTTGATGTGTCCGAAGATGTCTAGACATGTCTCTGGTGATTGTCTTATTACAGATAGGGCACACATTAGATGCTGAGCCATGTCTAGGACTGGAGGATGTAGATGAATTAGAATATGTTCCCGCAGTTACAGATCCAGGAGAACTCCAACATGGTTTTGAGTCTCTGAAAGGGGATGATGGTAATGACAAATACCTCCTTCTTCCCATGAAAGGCGGTGCTGGTGGTATATTTGTATTATCACTTAACCCGGCTGGCTCATGTTGTGCCCCATATCCGACGGCAGACTCTCCTAGGCCAATGGAATTCCCAAGTAACGGCGATGTCTTAGAGGAATTAGGGACTTCCATATCCTGTGTCTTTGTGTTGGATGAATAGAGTATTGGAGGGCGTTGATTTTCATGGACATGTAGGTATATATTATCAGAATGGTTATGTTTGTAGGATGTTATTGGATATGAGATATTATTATCTTTCTGGGTCAATTCTTCAGAGGGTGGACAGCATGCCTGAGCAGGCACTATATCAAACCCGAAATGAACATCTGAGAAGGTGGAGACTTCAGGATAGCCGAAAATTTCGTCTGCATTCTTTTGAACTTCATTGGAAGGAGAAGTCACACTGTTAGAATAGGAGTATAATGAGGAGGGTCGATGCTGTTCGACAGATGGCATCTCAGAAGGGGTGCTTCCAAGATCAGGAGACGGATATTTTTCCAATTCCTTTTGCAATAATTCGAGATTAGTGGTCGTGAACCTGATCTTTTCATTTTCCAGGCCTGGGACCATTGACACTGATGATGTATAGATTGTTTCCATATGATTCATGGTATCAGTATCAAGTAGTAACTATGTGTGTTATGTGAGACAGACTTATCAAATTGTGGTCTGTGTCTGAGTTCTCACCATATATCACCATCATGCCATTAGACTTCTTGGAAGCAGGGAATTGGCCCCAAAATATATCACTTGTTCTAGATTTAATTGAGTGGAAACAGTAAACGGTTGCAGCACGTATGCAAATAGACGCAACTTTTACATTACTGGTAGTGCACATCATTTTCTCCACTCAACAACTCTTATGCACCGTCCTGCCCTCTTATTGCTTAAAAGGAGGGAACATGCAAATGTATGCACAATTCAGGCGGATAACACATTAACCGCTCTTGTCCCGAAGCAGAAATGTTCGATTATTCGAGAGGAACATACACTAGCATACTTCTATGCATACGAGCGGAAAGTATATACAAAGCACTACATAACAGGTTGTGCACAACAGAGGTAGCCGTAGCCATGTCATGAATGCGATGGTTAATAAGTGTGCCCAAATAAGCTCATGTGACGTGTATTATATTTGACAGATACGTGTTTATGCCGGTAATAGGGGTGAACCGAAAGGGAATGTTACACACAACACCAATAAAAAATGATATTACGGCTTTCTTCGAGATCAATTTAATCCGCTGTAAATTGTTTGATGGGTATTCTATGAGCCCCAACTGCGATAGGCGACAATTTATAATCAGAAAATAGACCTTAGTACACTGATGGGTCGATATGGACGAAAGTCAAATTTCTGAATTTCATGTTGTCTTACAGAATTTTGCAGAAAGAATGCATAGATGATTGTATGATCCTTCTATGATCCTTCTATGATGATAGTCGTTGTTAAGGCTACCATCAACTATTTAACCTAGTGCTATCATTTCACCCGAGTTGTCTACTCCGACCTACAACTTGCCACATTTATAGCGACTCGTAAATGGAACTTGCAGCTGATTAATACTTCTCTATAATGATATCTATGCAAAGTTGTGCCATTGAGTGTTTCCAAGAACACAAATTTCCTAAATCTGAAAATATGCAATAGCAGAACTTAGACGACTCTTCCTTATATGGCGATACCCCATAGGAAAATCAAATAAAGTTACCTCATTTTGAAAAGTTTATCCTTCACCCTGGTTAAATTTATTAATAAGAATCGGCCTCATAAATTTCCGATCAGTCGCATTGTTTAGACGGAAAAGTTAAAAAATATCAGGGATTGGATTGGCTATACCAACGTCTTCAAGAAATGCCGAGTGAAGTAATCAAATTCCACTCCCACACTGGTTACCTGATATATACAGGTTAGCTTGTTTGATATGCACAAATACCTTACAGATAACAGAAATATTTGTAGACCCTCTTAAAGGTGCCACAAAGCATGCTTTCTGTTTCAAGTAAGAACGCACTCTTTGGACCAACCTTTTTCGCGAGCTCAATAATTAATGGGCTCTAATGCAAGAAAACAAATTGATTGTCTCTTTTCGAATGGATCAAGCTATAACTATGTCTGGATTCACGATCACTTGGTGATACTCTTTTATAGAGATAAGCGTATTTCTGGGTTTCTGCTTGGTATCTGATTAATCTATACATGATTATTATTTATATGGCGACTGAGCTCTGTTCATTATCGAAGCCACTAATTTTATATATAATCTACCCATGAAATTTAACCTTCTCACACATATAAAATATCTGCTTCTGCAGCGAGATTGATAAACTCTCAGATAGCCAATAAATTCGCTGAATATTCATTCACTCACATTCAAAATTGGTCTTCGATAATGTCGTCTCATGTCTTTCAAAAGCCGCATTCGATCCTATTGTAAGGGAATTTTCAGATATCTTCACACAGTGGGGTAGAACATTCATAGAGGTGACATTATTAACGCTCATCATAGTGGTACAATGCGTTATCCTATCCTCATCCCACTAAAAACGTTCTCTTCAAAAATATTTTTATTGCATCCACTACTACTTTATTACTGGCAGCACGATCATATTTGATCTATTTTATATTTAAGCGAATTGGATATTCTGCAAGCACATATGGTTATGTGGAATCTGCTTTGTTTCAAACCCAAAATAAGATAAAGTTCACCCTTTTCACAGTACGGAGATGTGGTCACAGGAGTGTCGCTGGAACGAAGCTTGAAATTATGATTCTACTTATCTAATTGATCCACTACTTTGCTTCCTAACACATTCCATAGATTCCATAACTTCTCCCTTATATCTGAAACTTGCAAGACAGACCACCCGAGCTGTAAATTTACTCAATATATTGATAATCTGATAATCTGATAGCATGGTATCTGTTTAGAGAATCTTGACCACAAAATTAAAGTCTCAGTAATAAATTTTCATAAAAATCATCATCTAACAAGAAATATTTAAGCTGCATGTAATACATACTATTCGATGTGTTCAACTTCCTGTTTTTCTTGCTCCCATTCATTGCTAGAAATGGCGGTTCTGTGTCTCTTATACAATGGTGGTAACTTAGGAACCTTTTTTCCGAGAATGGTTCTATCGATCCAGTTGAATAAGTATCTTGTCTGATAGGCAGCATGTTGACTAGCAGGCACATCAAACACATCATCCAATTCCTCCAAAGTGAGATTCTTGGTTTCAGGTAGTAACCACAAAACTAGCAAGAATCCTATAAAGTTCCATGCAGCATACCAACCAAACGCTCCCTGAGGCTTGAATCTCTTTAACAATGATGGCCACGTCAATGAAAGGACGAAATTGAAGAACCAACATGTGGCAGTAGCGAATGACATTGTAACATCTCTCACATACAAAGCAGCACACTCAGCAGAGTATGTAAATGGAACTGGACCCTCAGATGAAGAATAAACAACGGTGAAAAGATAGATACCCAAAGAGATAACACCAACTCTAGCACTCTTGTTGCTTTCTGGGATCCAGAATGCAAAACCGGCAAGCAACAAAAATATAGCCATTAACGGGAATGAGAATAGAAGTAAAGTACGTCTTCCAAACTTGTCAATCGTAAAGAAGGCAGGAATAGCAAAGACCCAGTTTAACATACCGAAACCCCAGGATGCTATCAATGCATCTCTTTCGGAGAAACCTGAGTCAATAAAAATAGACGAGGAATAATATGCGATAACGTTAACACCACAGAATTGCTGCATGAACATGACAACCCAGGCTCCCATGGCACCATTTCTGTTTCTTCTCACTGTAAACATTTCTTTAACTTTGACTACGAATGGCATCTCATACGAGCTTTCTTCCAACAACAAAACGTGAGTGTAGAATGAATCTCTGGCAGCCTGGATTTGATGGTTCCTGATTCTTAAGTAAGATTCAAATGCATCTTTATGTCTTTCCTTACCCATTAACCATCTAGGAGATTCAGGACAGAATGGCACCTGGGCCATCACACAAAAAGCAGGCAAACAGGCAGATCCCAGCATTAGTCTCCATCCCAGTCCTTCACCAATACCTCTAGCTGGAACCTTATAGAAGGCCAGAGACATGACATAACCAAACATAACACCAAACGCAGTCCACATTTGCCACATCATAACTAATGAGCCTCTTATTTTGGCAGGAGAACATTCCGAAGAGTAAACAGGAATGGTAGTCGATTTGGGTCCAATACCAAAACCCAAGAAAAATCTGGCAATAAATAAATGCCACCAGGTGTTAACGAGTCCTGACCAGATGCAGGTAAGAGCAGAAATAACACACGTCAAAAATATAGTTCCTCTTCTAGAGAACTTCTCGTTCAAGAAGTCGGTACACCAACAAGAAATACAAGAACAGCATAGATATGGGGCGCAATTTACCAAACCCACGAGCCATGTATCTCTGTCTGATCCTGAACCGATGTTGAATTCTTCAGGATAATACAACTGTGCACCATTAATAACAGTTTCGTCCATACCTTGAACAGCAGCACCCATAGATGCCATGACAATTAACCAATATAGCTGTTTAGGTAGCTTCCAGGGATGCTTTACTTCCTCATACAATGCCAACTTTTCGTCTTCCACTAGAAAGTCCATCGAGTTGAAGGCTTGCGGTCTCCTTGCCACAGCCGCAGCTCTTGCAAACAACTCTGCATCCATACCATATTTCAATGCATAGTTGCGGCCCATGTTCATGACTTGCTCCTCGGTGTAGTTGCTGAGGATATTCTCTTCCATGTTTTCGCTGACATCTGATTGAGTCAACTTCTCATTTCCACCCGAAGAAGTTAATGAAGCTCCTTCATTGTGAACAAGACCATTATTGTTGTTTTCGGATTTGTTTTTTTCAGGATCCATCATCAATACTTCAGTTACGATTGCAGTATTTTCTGTATCACAAATCTTGTTCTACAACCTGAATAAATTTATGCTCTATGAAGGGGAGGGCTAAGCTTTTTATACTCTACATGTCACTACCAGTTTGCTACAGACATTGTAATCCCCACATCCGGCATTGGTGTGACACACCGATTTCCAGACTAGACAGGTGTCTTGCCCCTTACCTCATTGATATATTGCCACAATAAAGAGAAGCTTTTTGAGTATTGTTGCCGTCAAAGAGGTTAGAGTGGTTCTATCAGGAAACACTTAAATAAAAGTGACAGAATGAAAATCGGGAAGCAATGTGGGGCAAAACTGGAGAAATGACGTCATATTCTAAAGAATTCTATGGTGTTAATGGTGACGCAATCGGAATGGTTGGGATATGGAAGTCTCTTGGACCACTATTTGGAAGCAAGGGACGAATCAGCTGTTCAATGGCAACTCTCAAAATGCTCCGTAGTCATCAGCAAAAGGTGAAAGCAACAAGAAAAAAAGACGTCAAGAGGAACTTCCAAGACGGAGCAAGGCCAAAATGACCACATTCGTACGATATGTCCACAAGTAAAAAAACACAAGAAAAAAAACTATATAAAACCCTAGAAATCCAAACATAATTAGCTCATGGTACATATCTTCTTCCCCTTCTAACAATAATAAGGTCGTGAATCTTTTACTTGAAATTGAAGCAATAACGTAAATAGGGGTGTTTCTGATTTTTGTCAAGCATAAGTGGGGTAAATAACTATCTACTGGAGTACATGACATATAAGAAAAGATACCCATGGTCACATGGCTAGGCTAACATTAGCGTAAAAATCATGTACAATTTCGGATTATTTCTTACCCGTTTTATTGTATATGAGATCTCGGTTAAATTTATAAATTATTTGACAGGACCCTGAAAAAACAGAAATACCACGATAACATCACATATTATTTATCAAACCGAATTCTGTCATTTAGTCTACACCAAATTTTACCACCTTGTATATAAATAATTTCACACGATTCTTACGAAATCATTACAATTCATAACTATAGAAAAATAGTGAAAATAGCGATAATTAAATTAACTACTCGACATGCTCAACAGCCTGTTTTTGCTCCTCCCATTTTTCGTTGGTAATGGCCATTCTGTGTTTCTTGTAGAGAGGTGGAAGTGGCTCAATGTTTTTTCTCAAGATATTTCTCTTGAATCCGTTAATCAAGGCGTGAGTTTGATAGGCCGCATGTTGAGTAGCAGGCACATCAAACACATCGTCCAATTCCTCCAAAGTCAAACCTTTTGTTTCTGGTAGAAGCCATAAAACAAGGAAGAATCCAACAAAATTCCATGCAGCATACCAACCAAAGGCTCCCTGAGGCTTGAATCTTTTAACCAGTGATGGCCAGGTCAACGACAAAACGAAGTTGAAGAACCAACATGTGGCAGTAGCAAATGACATTGTAACATCTCTCACATACAAAGCAGCACACTCAGCAGAATATGTAAATGGAACTGGACCCTCCGATGAAGAATAAACGATAGTGAATAAATAAATACCCAAAATGATGACACCAACTCTAGCATCACCGTCAGATTCTGGAATCCAGAATGCAAAACCTGCAAGCAATAAGAATGCAGCCATCAATGGGAATGAGAAGAGCAATAATGTTCTTCTACCAAACTTATCAATACTGAAGAAGGCTGGAAGTGCGAAAACCCAGTTTAGCATACCAAAACCCCATGATGCTATCAAGGCATCCCTTTGGCTAAAGCCAGAATCAACAAAGATAGAAGATGAATAGTAAGCAATAACGTTAATACCACAGAATTGTTGCATGAACATGACAACCCAGGCTCCCATTGCACCATTTCTGTTTCTCCTAACTGTGAACATTTCCTTAATCTTTTTGAAGAAGGAGGTATTAATACTTCCTTCTTCCATCAATAAAACATTAGTGTAGAAACAATCTCTTGCAGCTTGAATAGGGGTATTTCTCAATTTTTCCATTGAAGAGAAAGCTTCCACGTGTCTTCCCTTACCCATGAGCCATCTTGGTGACTCCGGACAGAAAGGAATTTGAGCCAAAATTAGCAGAGCTGGGAGACATGCAGAACCGACCATCAATCTCCATCCTAGACCTTCACCAATACCATGGTCAGGAACCCTATAAAAGGCAATACCGAAAACATCACCCAACATAATACCGAACGCAGTCCAAATTTGCCAGTTCATAACCAAAGAACCTCTGATCTTAGCAGGAGCACATTCTGATGAATAAACAGGGACTGTGGTAGAGTTAGGACCAATACCAAAACCAAGGAAAAATCTGGCAATAAACAAATGCCACCAAGTATTAACAAATGCAGACCAGATACAGCAAAGTGCTCCGATAGCACAACATAAGAAGATTGTTCCTCTTCTAGATAATTTATCATTCAAGAAGTCAGTACACCAACAAGACACACAAGCACAGCACAAATATGGTGCACAGTTCACTAATCCATTTAACCAGGTGTTTCTTTCTGAACCATCTCCAATACCAAAAGCCTTTGGATAAAATAAGTTAGCACCATTGATGACAGTTTCATCCATACCTTGAACACATGCAGCCATAGAAGCAGTTCCCACAAGCCAGTATAAGGTGAACGGCAATTTCCATGGGTGGTTGATCTCGTTATAAAGTGCAGTCTTCTCAGTCTCAGTCAAGAACTCCTGTGAATTAAAAGCAGAAGGATCTCTAGCAATAATGGCAGCTCTTCCAAACAACTCTTCGTCAAGACCGTGTTCCTTTGCATAAGCCTTACCCATGTTTTCGACTTCCTCAACTGTGTAGTTACTGAAGACATTCTCTTCTGGTGCCTGATCAATACTTGAAGGGCTTTCCTTTTCAACAGAGGAGTTGGAGCCACTCTGGAAGAGACCCGCATCACGTTGAGCTTCGTCAATTTTGTTTCCAGCTTCGCTCATGATTTTACGATTATCTATTTTATGAAACTAATCTATCGTTTCAACTTATGTTGAAGAACAAAGGGGAATTACAGAAGTATTTATAGGATATAAGCTCAAAATAAGCAAAACGACTCCAGGTGGGGAAAATGCTGGAGAGTATTGTCACGGTGTTAGACCGGGATTGCGGTAGACCTAGAAATATAGCGAGACAAAGGGGTGTAAGGTTTGAACATTGTTTTCAAGAGGAAGTGCCTACATTTGGCATAATTCTATTGTTGAGAATTCTCTGGGGTTGGTAGCAAAAATTAACAAACTTTCCATTTCTGACATCATAGCGCAGAAATCTGAAAAACATCGATTTTTTGTATTCAACCTCATTGTTCACTTCCTCTTTAATTGTCGCAAATGTATTATTATCCGGGTCTTTTCTCACCTGAGTATCTTGAAAATTACAGCCATCTCCATCTCTTGGGGCCAAGAAATTACAGCTTGCCTTGGAACCCCAGTTAAGCGTCTGCCAGATTTAATACGAGCCGCAGAGAAAAAAAGCCTGCGCCAATCCGACCAGGAAAATTTTGTCTGCTAATTCAGTTAGTGTTAAGTGGCATTGTCAAGGCCTTGTTAAGGCCTATAGAGACGATAGCACTACGTAAAGTCGTGAAGTTTGTTACCCTTAGAGCTGGAAAATATTGATTTACGTCTTGTTCGTCTGCTGATCATTGCCACAAACTGGTGAAGTTATTCCGATTTGGGTGGTGAGATACGCGCAAGAGGCTCTCCATCTGGATTAATAGAAACTGAATTCCGTATCTCAGCAGTGCCACTCCCATAAATATTTTTTTTGCTAGCTTCAACTTCCGGTTGCATTGTCCCCGTCTAACCATATTGTATTGTATGTAGACCCCCTCTGCGTCACTCTCAAAATAGGAGGGGTAAGATATTTTCCAAAACAGACATAGGATTTATTCGAAAGCCTCCGTTATGGGGTGGCTTCAGATTCGGAAATACAATTTTCGCGTTTATCGCAGTGAGTCATGGAATTCCGAACCCTCCCGTTTTTGTTTTTCCTCCACAGTTGCTGACCACTTTTCCTTTTAAGACTTGAAACACCTCTCATATCAAGAATACCAAGAAAATGATTTTTCCAGAATTCGTTGTTTTTGTGGTTACCCAAGGCCGCGCAGCCAAACCGTGCCGAAGGCCCCAGCTCCAGGTTGTGAGGGGTGGAGATTCGGTGACATGGCGGGTGAGCCCAGGAGGGACCAAAGCCAGGGAAGTTGAACCATAGGGAAAGATAAGAGTATATCCGAAGCCAGGGTGTACCCTTAGATTAACGAGTTGCCAGATAGCACAGCCTCTCCCTAGAATGCTAAAACGACGTCCTCTGGTACTGTTACAAGTTTAGGCTGTTCATCTTCTGAAACGCATACCCCGCCTGGATATCATAACGGTACTCCATGAGATTTTGGCAACAGTATTCGAATCATGTGGAGACGGTTTGCAGTTCGACATTAAACCTCCTTAAACAGGTAGTGGCTGTTACAAGCAGAGGTCACAGTACTCTCAAGCATTTGAACCTCTTTTTCGTTCAATGATTCCGTGGTCCCACCTAAGATCTGCGGAAGGGGCTTTCCTGCATTAATTTGTATGAGGCCACTTCTATTGTCACACAAATGAAAATGGAGTTCCTTCAGTTCCGGACTTGAATTGTTCTTCTTAATTACAAAGGAATTCCATACAAAGGAATTCCATATTATTATTCATCCTATTTGTCTTCTCTCACTTATTGGAGAAATAAATTCGGTTGAAATAGATTGGGTGCCATTGTGAGCTGTTGTGAGACCAATGGTGAGACCAATGGCGAAACCAATGGAGCAGGACTCGAAGAAAAGACGATCTCCAGCCACCGATTTCAAGTGATTCTGCCCTTAAACTATACCCCGCCCGTTTCGCTAGTAAATTATAAAACTACAATCTTGTAAATCTTAATTATCGTTAGTTCTTATTATATGTTCAAGGGATGCAAGTTATATATCATATGGATCGTTTCTTAGATTTGTGAGCCTTTTGCTTAAGCTCATTAACTTCCCTCTGAAGCCTCTCTATATCAGCCCTTAAGCTTTTGTTCATCCTATCGATATCAAAGTTTTTATCATTGTTGGATCTAATCACTTCGAAGTTCGACAATTGGGTGGTCAACTTTTTCTCATAATCCACAGCCATAATACGTAAGGTCCCGTTCGTCTCCTCTAGTTTCTTGATCACAGACTCATTATTAAACTTCTCTTCATTTAATTGTTTATAATTATGAAGTAGCTCATCATATTTACTATTCTTTTTGGTCAATTCCTTGTTCAGTCTATCAAACTTGATCTTTTGTTGCTTTAATTTGTCATTATCCTTGAGTCTGTTGTCGAGCTTGGAAACTTTTGAAAGAACGTCAAACTCATAATTGAATTCAATCAGTTGGCCCTCGATTTCAAGATTTTGAAGTCTATCTGGATCGATAATATAAAGTGCCAAAGGGGTCACTAAGGAATAGAAGCCATAAACCATAATGTTATGGATTAGTGCATCAAATAGACCAGATATTTCCAGTTTCGAAACAAAACCAGCCCAGAAGTCATCGTTTGAGAGCAACCTGGACAAATAAAGAACCGGGTTCTCATTCTGCTTCTCGAAAAGAGATATCAAAGTTCTCTGATCATAGTATTCAATTGATCTAGTTAATAGAAACTTGAACTTTGTGGAGTTTTGAACAATTGCATCGAACAGAAGAGTGAGTATGACGGTTACTTCGGCTGACGCCAATTTATAATGCGTGAAAACTATCAGTGATGGAAGCGTTCCAACCTGAAGAACTTGTGCAGCAACCTTCAGGGAGTTGTACATACCTTGGTCATTCACAAAACCTAATTTCTCGACAGTTGATTGCAGCGAAGTAGCATCGTTGCCAGATACTCCAGAGAAATCTTTCAATTTCAAGGTCTTCAAAAGTAATTTATAGACGGCAACCCTGTTGGGATTGTCATAACTCCGAGATTTAATCTCACTCCAAACCTCTATTAGTTCGTCGTTAGAATTAAGTTTAGTCAGAAACTTGTCATCCGACTCAATCCATTGTGAATCCAATGCCCCGATGGCCGAATCAACCTGCGAGCTTCTTGAGTTCATTAAGAATTCCGTAGTAGCCTCAATGGAAGACTTCTCTTTTAAACTTCGATAAGCTGACATCGAATTGGAAGCGGCATTGACCGAAAATGTGTTATTTCTATCCATAACTGGCGAAGTCAACTCGTATTCTTCAACAGAAGACCGTTCTAACCCATATCTCTGTAATCGTTTGTTCGTTGTCTTCTTAGCTGTCGGACGCTTCGGCAGCTTCGGTTTATATTCATCTTCATCAGATATTTCTGATTTGTCAAAACTCGTTCCCATAGGGCTCTCCTTCTTATCTTCCAAGCACTCTTCAACATGGTCAGAAGGAGACAGTTGACCATCGGCTCGGGAGGATATAGAACTCTCGTCCGTAGGTTTCGCTCCAGTTGAACTGTCTGATTTCTCGAGAGTAGATGACATGGTAAGCCTCTGTAAAGTCTCCAAGCAGCCAATACCTATATCTTCATCAGAGACTCTCTTCAAAAATGCAGATAACAGCAGACAGGGCCTACCCTTATTCCTTTATTCCTCTGATTAGAAGTTTATCCTCAAACTGGTGCAGGGGTGTTAGTTTATTGCACGCATTTTATAATGGCAGTTTTTTCTTTTCTATTTTATAATTTTTTTTTTAGATTTGAATGTATATTAGGTCATCTAGATGGTTTAAAGCTATAACTAAAATAGCATCCAGGGCCTAATTCGTCTAGAAATACTACGGAGAATTGCATAATCAACTCTCATAATGTCTAACATTATAGGAATAGAACACGACAGAGTGACAAATACCACGGCAACCGACTTCCCTGGGTATTCAGCCAACGGAGAAAATGAATGGGATTTGGAAGAATTTAAAAAGAAGTTTGATTTGAAGATTTCATACATTACACCAAGGACTGCAAACTTCGACCTGGTTGGAATAGATACCTCTATATCTAATGCATTCAGGAGAATTATGATTGCAGAGGTACCTTCTGTGGCAGCTGAATATGTTTACATCTTCAATAACACATCTGTCATTCAGGATGAAGTTTTAGCCCATAGAATCGGATTGGTTCCCCTTAGAATCGATCCCGATATGTTAACTTGGATTGATCCAAATGCTGATGAGAAAGTGAAATTCACTGACGAAAATACTGTGGTCTTATCGCTCTCGGTCTCCTGCACAAAGAACCCTAATGCAGTTCCAGGTGATAACAGTCCAGAAAATCTCTATAAGAACTCAAACGTCTACGCAAAAGACTTGAAATTTGAGCCGAAGGGAAGACAAGATACCATGTTTGCAAAATGTCCAGTGGTTCCGTGTGATCCAGATATTCTTCTGGCCAAGTTGAGGCCGAACCAGGAGATTTCATTGAAGGTGCATTGTGTGCTTGGTATTGGTTCAGATCATGCCAAATTCTCCCCTGTTTCTACTGCATCTTATCGACTTCTTCCAACAATAGACATATTAGAGCCTATCAAAGGTGAAGATGCCGTAAAGTTCCAGAAGTGTTTCCCTTCGGGCGTCATCGGCATAGACTCAAATAATAAGGCTTACGTCAAAGATCCAAGGAAAGATACCGTTTCCAGAGAAGTTTTGAGACACGAGGAGTTCGCTGGAAAAGTGAAACTTGGTAGAAAGAGAGATCATTTCATATTCAATGTGGAAAGTACTGGTGCAATGCCACCTGAAGAGATTTTCTACAAGTCAGTCAGAGTTTTAAGGAACAAGGCTGAATACCTGAGAAATTGTCCGATTGGCAACTTGAACTAATCTGTATTATTTAGTATCCCATTTTGATATATATTTCATCGTTATATATCTGTAATTAATCGTATCAAAATATTAATAGCTGGTTGATATAACGTCATAATTGATTATTCATAGATGTACAAAATTAACTGGGTTCCCAGTTTACACCAGATTATTGGCGTCACGAAATACTCCAAGACGGTCAAATCCACCAGACATAATAATGTTGCTGTAGTTGGATGGCAAGTCTGATGTAGGTCTCTGAGTTACTCCCTGTGTATTCTGTTCATTCGATGTCAGAACCTCTGCATTAATAGACCTGGCCTTGTTTAGAATCTTCATAATATCAAAAGACACCAGAATTATATTTCCTTGATAACCATCATATTCCTTCAGAAAAATCGATGGCTCTGTCGACTGCTCTGTTATTCTGTTATCTGAGTCCTTTTCGACAGTATCTGTAAAATAATTCTGACTGACAACAAAGTTGAAAGAATATAAAAGAAATTGCAGGAAAACCACAATTACATCAAGTCCAAATACATACGTGAGCTTACTGACACATGACTGGAACTTGCGCTCGCCTATTATATTTAAGGTGATGTATCCATAAGAGTATCCTTCGCCCAAATCCTCTCCCGAAGTTAATAGCAGATGGATGAGTAAGACGCCAATATTGAGAATCAACGATATCGAGAGAAGCTTTTGGGCCACAACCTTATTAAATGGAGCAAGAGAGCTATTGGCGATTGATTCTAATGCTTTCGGTGGATGACCTAACATAAATTGATGAAAGCATCTCATAAGCAAAAGCACAAATGACCCATCGGCGAGATATGAAACGACAAGAAATAAATAACAAAGAAGATCTAGGTTTCCACATAATGAATTTTCAAAGTCCATCTTCCGTTGTTTCAATATCTTCTGATTATTGAACTCTAATTCCTGAATAACTTCACCATCCTTAAATTTCATACTGAATATGTTCCTGTGGGTAGAAAATTGTGCCTCGGAAGTGTCACCTCCTGTCTGTATTTGTAATGGTTTCCCTTCAATCCTTGCTGTGTCTGGTGTAATATCTTCTAAGTGAGCATTAGATACCATAATATCTCTGATTTGTATCCGGAACCTACTAGTAAATATGGCCACTATTCAGCGCTGAATAGGGTGTTTGATGATCCACTAATTCCAATAATAAGCTCTTCCAAAGCTTTATAGCAAATAAATATATCGATCCTGTGTAATTTCTCTTTATAGATTGCCTCTTGTTCTAAATGTACTCATTAACCACTCTTATCTCTTCATGGATAGTAATAGTAATCCGATTATAATGTATGCGCTCATCTTTTCTCACTTTTTATCCCATAATACTCGATTACATAATCGCTTATATAAGATCTTCGGACCTTGGAATTCTATTAGATCTATAGTATCAAATTCACAACCTATGGTAGTAAAGAGTATATTATACAATGTTTATGAACCAAGAATAGATAGTTTTATTCTTGGACATGAAGAAATTAATATATTAGGTTGGTCAATTGTTCACTTCGAAGGAACTAACAAGATCACCACCAAGTTCTATTATGTCATGGAAGACAGCTTCCTTGTTGAATTCTAACTGTTCGTCATCAGTTGGGAAGACGTTGTATCCAATATTAACACGATATTTTTTCTTCCCGTGGGTAACAGTTGGATTTATTAAACCTGCTATAACGTTGGAAATACCATTTTCGTTCAAGCCTGTGTATTTGTGACAGGACAAAATCATCACATTTCCAAACCGGGCTTTCAGTTCGTTGAAGTACTTCTGTATTGGATCCTGAACAGCAGCAATATCTGCTGGATATGACGTCGAAGCCTGAATCAAGTTCTTGAATTTGTTTTCTGGAAGCACACCACTGTTGGATGTTAGGTCCATTGGGGTCTTGAGTTTAACCACAAAGTCGTAATCCTTTAATGCAGGAGTGAAAATTAGTTTGAGTGATTTGTTGGTGATCTGATGAGGAATTTTCGACAGTAGTGAAATAGCTGCTTTAGATAACGCTGTCAATCGAGATGCAATTGGTAAAGTTATTCCATTAGAAGACCAAACTTTACCAGATGGATCCTCCTTGGAAGCAATAAAGAATTGAATCTTGAGCGCATGAGGATCAGATTTTCTCAATTCTGAAAAGTTCGAAAGCATAGTTTGGTAAGTGTGAGTCGTTAATTTGTCAGAAATCTTATCCAAATATGTTCCAGTATCTTCATTATCAGCAAAATCCTTTGACAAATCCAGAATTAAAGGGTCTTCTTTCCAGTTCCATTGGCTTAAAAATTGTAATGTTCTCAAAAACCCAGCTTCTATACTAGAAGGAACAGAATAAGGTGCTGGATCAACGAATACCTTCATCACCAATAGTTCAATCAATTCATCAGAAAAGTGGTGAAGCAGGAGCTGTGATTCAAGCCATCTCTTGAAGAGTCTGACTGTGGAAGAATAGAATGGGAAGTGGGTCGTCAACGAACTGATAGCTCTATGATGTTTAACGGAACCCATATATGTTTGAATGAACTTCAAATAAATATCTGTGACAGTTTTCTTTTGTTTCTCGATTGAGTTCTCGATTGCTCTTATATATAACACCTCATCTCTTTCAGATAAAACTCTAAACGTAAATCCATATCCTTGGGGAGTCAACACTTTCAATAACGAAATTTCCTCATTATATGGTATGGTAGTTTTGTCTTTCACTAAGTAAGAGCTATATGAAGTTTCTTTGTTTAGATATTCGTTTATTTTCAGAAGGAATGCAGTTTTTGTCTTTTCCAATGTCATTAATTCGTCAGGCCATTTCATGGACGATTCAAATTGAATAATTGACTCATTGAAAAAATCGGGATTAGAAACTGCAAATGGTACAGGTAGTAATAGCGATGTGTTTCTTAGTGCAGGCGAGGATGGGAGAATAGTTTTCAATGCTAATGGCAGCTCAAGACTCTGAAGTTCTTTGCACAGGCTTGTGTAAGCGTTGGCCAAAGACTGAAAGTTAGACGGTAATATCAAAGGTTGGGTAGATGCAGATGGTGAGTATAGCGGTTGCGGTAGTAACCGAATGAACTTATCTGAATTGGCAATTAACTGTTCTGATATATCCCTGCATAAGTGGAGGTCTAAGACGTACTTGATAATTGTTATAACAGTTGGCTCTGTTGAAGAGGAACTCCAAAGGCAACTGTATTGAATGCTTCCATCTTTGTATTTTCTTACTTGTGCCTTGCTACCCCAGAAAGATAAAAACTTTTGTCCACTGTCTTCATCGGTATGCAGAGGTCCTTTGGTAACTTTTCTTTCACACTCAGATGCATTCAAAAACAAACCAATAGTCAAATACTTTTCATCATCTAAGAAAACAGGTTTTCTTTTGCTGATGGACCATTTTGCATCTGTGTATGAAACAGAAACTGAGATCTCTGTAGCTCTGTCATCAAGTGCCCTCTTCAATAGTTGATAAATCTTGCTCGACACATAATTCTCAAATGTCAAAAATGAGACCCTCTCAGCAGGACCAAAAGTATCTTCCTTCATAAGATACTTCATTGGTATTTTAATCACAGTGTCATATCTCAATAGACTATTATTGGTATTCAAAATGAAGATTTGTCTGAATCTGTCCTGTACAACATCATTAAGTAGATCCAATGTTTCTCTAGCAAATTTCTTCAAAATCTCATACGAAGAATTAGTCATCTTCCAAAGGATATTTATCTTAGTGTTTTTATCAAAAATTGTAGGGACATTAAATCCCTCTTTCTTGTACACAGAGTTTGGACCTTCCACTAAAGAACTGAATGATAGATAACCTGAATCTCGGAGATCTTGAGTTGCCAGGTATTTAATGGCACCTTTGAACAGTTGATAGCTAGAGAATCCATGTAACAGAATCTTGTTTCCATTCTCTCCTCCTCCAGTCAGTAGTGCAGCCAAAAGAATGGCAAACTCGAAATGACCAAATCCACCCTTATTTATTCTTGAACTTAAGCCTCTCTGCTTCAGCCAAAGCTTTCCTAACACAACTGCGTCTCGGAATGACTCTGTCGACTTCTTGTTGGTGTAGAGATATTTCAAGTAATGTTTGTATGCTGTAGATGACAAAATGGAAGCATTGTACAAAGGTGTTGGAAGTAAATTATCACTTCCTTTATCCGCCTGTTGAATTCTAATACAGTTTCTGTCTGGGAGCAATTTCCTACTTTCGAAAATGCCATATTCAAAACCTATCAATAGTCTAATGGAAAACTTCGTCTTTTCAAAAATCAAATCATCATCATGAGGTTTATCTGGGGTGAAACTTTCTATCTTTATGGCTGGACACAATATATCATCATTGACATATTCATATGAAACCTTTATTGGGAGGTGATTCTTCTTAGATAATACAATCAAATGATCTATCAAATATGCAATATAAAATGCTCTTTTGTACAATGCTTTATAATTGAGATAGTCCTTGGGTTGAAAATGAGATTTTGGAATGGTTAGTGCTACATCAATAGACATTCCAGTAGGCTGTTGAATACCTGTTTTCAGACCAAAGGATCCTACCAGGGAAACATCTTCAGGAGTGTCATATTGAAGTTTGAAGTTCAACGATGTTGGCTTCGGGTCCGGGAAAGGAATAACTACTCCATTTTTGGACATACTGATAATTTTTTCGGCCTCAGCTAATGTGAATTCTTTGGACTTTGGTACCTGCTGTATGATACCATGGATCCTATGAAGAACTTTTTCTATAAGCTTACAATGCGGTTCCTTCAATTTCAATTCCTTGATTAATTCATCGATTTGCAGCTTGAATATATTGGACTTGAACAATTCTGCTGTTTCTCTTGCAATTTGGACATCCTGAGCTGATAAATGTGATATTGTAGTCTTCGACCGCTTGGCTATGTGCTCTTCATCAGATTCTGAAGTTTCATCTTCGGACTCCTCTTGATTTGATTGACTACTTATTTCATCCTCATTTGACACGGAATCGGAAACATTTTCATCAGCATCTTCGGCAGGTTCACTTTCTCCAGATATCTTCTCAGATTTTAGATCCTGTCTGTTCCTTTTGGACATCTTGTAAATAGCCCTGTGATGTGCAACTAGGTCCACTTACTGTCTTTTCAACGGGTTATTGTGATCCCAAAAGAAACAATATAACAACTAAACTTCAAAAGTTATGTTCTTTATTACTAAACCTGTCAAAGCAGGGTCAACAGGTATTGTCATGCCTCTTTCTATCATATCTATCCTGCTATTCCCTCTAATGATCCAATTATCTCTATCAGAAAATTTTGTCTCAAGAAGGTAGTGTATCGACATCAAAATCGACCATTCTTGTGTATTTCAAAATAGGTAATTGTTACACTTGCGTACAATTAGCAGTCAGACCCGACTCGTTTCGCCCTCAAACTCTGATTTTCAGGAGCTTGAATTATATTTCAATGATAAAGAGTTATATGACATATTGTGAGACGTATTTGCCATAGTCTGGCAAATACTAGGATACTGAAGAATACCCTGAGGTCGATAGATCATGAATAACCTCGAAAAATCTGTCGACGCAATCCAGGATCACAAAATGACGCGTCTATCTGGTTTCAGGTGTGGTTTGCGGTGTCTTCGCTTGAGAAAGCTTAGGCCAGCCTAAAGAGAGAATAGGTTGGAATATACAGTGGGTGTCATAAAACAGTATTCAAATTAAAACACATTAATTTGTCCGAACATCTTGATATAGATCTACATAGGAAGTCAGAGTTCAAGAATGTTCAGACGAAGTCAAAGGCTATTAGCTGTTGGTATCGGGTCAAGACTAAGACCAAATCGAGGTAAGTTGCTTTCTAGAGTCCGAGGTATATTTTTACAAGATTATTTTTGACTAACTAGATCCTACTGTTGTTTGTTGATAGTGAATGTTAGGTCCAGTCTGACATATGGGGTTGTAAGAGGAGTACGTTTGAATTCTTCAGGAATACCAAAACCCCCGGTAACACCTCCAAATCCTGAGACACCAGGTAATTCCAAGAAGCTCACCATCTGGGAAAAGGTCAAACATGAGGCTAATCATTATTGGGCCGGTACAAAGCTACTTGGGCTGGAAATCAAAATATCTTCCAAACTATTGATTAAATTGGCATCAGGTTATGAATTGACGAGAAGAGAGTATATACAGTTGCAAAGAACTGTGGCTGATGTACTGAGACTGTTCCCATTTGCGATGTTTGTATTGATTCCCTTCGCTGAGCTGCTTTTACCTGTAGCTCTGAAACTGTTCCCAAATCTCCTTCCTTCTACATACGAATCCAAAACCGATAAAGAGAAGAATCTGACTGTTTTGAGAAATACTCGTACCAAGGTTAGTGAGATTTTAAGAACAGAGAGAAAGAGAATAAAGCTTCCTAGTACCATCACAGAGGAACAGAGAGCAGACTTCAAGGATCTCTATTCCAAGTTGAGATCTACCACGACTGAGAAGATTGACAAAGATCAGCTACTGAGAGTGGCCAAGCTGTTCAAAGACGACTTGATCTTGGATAATGTGTCCCGTGGTATTCTGGTTGCTATGGCCAAGTATATCAACTTGAGACCATTTGGAACTGATCAAATCTTAAGATATAGAATCAGACATAAGATGTTGAAGATCAAGGAAGATGATAAATTGATCGACTACGAGGGTGTCGACTCGCTTTCTGTTGCTGAGTTGCAAGTTGCATGTGCATCAAGAGGAATCAAGATATCTACGTCTACCCCAGATCAAATGAGACTTTGGCTCAAAAATTGGCTGAGAATGAGATTGCATGAGAGAATTCCCTCTACTCTGATGATTTTAGTCAACGCTTACACCTACGGAGATGCTGAAGTTTACAGCTCGCAATATGATGCGCTGAAAGCCGTTTTGAGCTCATTGCCTGAGGAGTTCTATCACGTGCAAGAGCTCCATGTTGACCATGACAATGCAACCTTTGAACAGCGTATAAATGTGGTGAAGGAACAAGAACATCTTATCAAGAGTGAAAATGTCCAAGAACAAGACCATATTGTGTTAGTGAAGGATAAGTTGAGTCTTGATGAGGAAACGCCAGTATCGGAGCCGAAAGAGTGTGCTAAAAACCCTACTGAACCAAAGGCGTAATTCACCGATACATATTTTGTATTCAGATTAGTCATATACACATTTCATATATAAACACGTGTAAATATTAGATATTGTTTGAAATCAAGGAAACGTAGCTGGAGCCCTTATACAATGCAGGCAAATTGCAATATATGTATCGTTCGACACAAAGTGGTGAGAAACGAAGCCTATTGCATTCTAGACCAACATTCTTGGGGATCTTTTCACATGGGTTGTTTTTGTAATATGGATTAACTTTAACACAAGAGAACTTTTTGTCCAAAATGCTGACAAAGAATGACCTAGAATTTAGATCAGGTCACCCCATCTGTGGTTTCTGTGGTAACTGTTATTAGCTATTAAACAGAAAAATAGAAATGAGGGTTTATCCTTTTTTCTGACGTAGAGTATCTGCATACAAGTTGCGGGGATTTGAGGGTATAAGTTTAGGCGCTATAGAAAACTAATTATGAATAGTTGACTTGTTGTCTGTGGGTTCTGTTTGAATCCGGATAGGATACAATAAGCTATGTGACAGCATAGAGATCCGTAGGTTTTCGGTACATTTATTTGTCCAATAAGGTGTCTGATTACCAGAATGATTACCAGCGATAATTATCACGACGAGAATCAGATCGACTTCATTGATCTGTCCGAATTAAGTCGCGTCGTCAATGACAGTTATCTAGGTATACTCTTTTTCAAAGTAATACTAAACCAAGCTCAGGAACTGATAATTATTCATAGTAATCGATAGTATTACTAGGTTACAAGATGAAGCGTCAAATTGAGGATATAGAAAGGTTATTTCTCCTGTTGATGCGATAACTATTCCCCTTGCACTCACACGCCTCGCCTGGTTCTTTGCGGTGTTGGTGCCCCACGTTGCACCCAGAATTTATTCACCACAATTATTGCCAGGTATCTCGCAAATTATGTAACCAACTCTCTGGCTGTGAATACAAGTTATCCAAACGGTCTTAACTCTTTCCTTCTAAAATAAACTGACATGTCTCTAGGATACATTACTTCCAATGTCACGGACACAAATCATCATCTTCCCTTCAAGTCAGAAACCAGATAAATACTTGCCAGGGTCCTGGTCAATCCTTCTAGGAGGATTCGTCAAATATTTTCTGAGCCCACCTGCTGGTGTACAGATGCCGAGTGTCGGCATTTCTGATTTATTTATCAGAAAGGCCGCCTCAGCGGAGAAATCGTGTGCATATTCGCAATATATTGTTTTGCAATATCTGTCAGAGATTGCGACAGATCACAGGAGCCACATACGGGATCGGTGCAGCAATTGGAACAGTTTCTCTGTCTATCCCACACAAATATGAAGCGGAATCAAACTGTTATAGACAACTGGATTGTGTATTTGGTGCGATATGGTCCGTCTGGTCTGTGTATCCACTGGATCTAAATAGGACGGAGAAAAACCGGACATTTAATTGTGGCTCCTAGATAAGAAATCGCTTGGATCAATTGTCCGCTTTTCATGCGCGGAGTGAACGGGCATTTTTTTTAAGGATCAAATATAGGCCCTTCGGCTAAACTATAGCCAACTCTTCTAGTGATTACAATTAGATTCAATACGTTCATCACATACCGTTTACCATCAATCTTTCTTCATAACATTAGCACTGGTAAATGAACATCAGGTTTTCAAAAATTTTACCCTGTCTTCATCTCCATATGACCACTGTCGAAGTTATCTGATATTCGGTATTTTGTTGTCAATAATTTTACATCTTCCGAGCAGAGTTTCAAGCATTTATGATACACAGGCCCCTTCGAAAGTCTCCAGAAATGGAGGTCCCACAAGATATTGTATTGTCTGTCAAGAAAAACCAGTATGCTTGCATCAGATGTCGCAGACTCAAGAAGAAATGCTCTAAAGCCCTTCCTAGATGTAGTAACTGCCTTAGGCAGGACGAGGAATGCAACTACATCGAACGCAAAAACAAGCGCAAATTCACTAATGGCTCTTCTGTTCACTCCCACGGCTCAATACCTGGGCTTTCTAACCACCTTCGCAACTCTACAGATCAATCAAACGACCGTCCTAAGAGTCAATCTCCCCCGCAAACAGACAAACTCCCCCAACTTTCGGTTTCGCAATTTAATAGCTCTCTACCCCCTCTTTCTACGAAATTCGTTGCTCCGGTTGCAGATTCTCGTAGGCCTTCTATATTATCAGGGGGGTCCAGTTCACCCACTCTCTCGAACGGACACTCGATCAATTCCAACTCTAGTATCTCCCGCCAGTCATATTCTACTAGGTCCAGTATTATTTACCCTTCTGCCGATGAAAACACTGCTGTGAACTCCTTATACACTCTACAACAACAACCAGCTTTGAAAAGTCATCAGATATCAATGCAAGATTCACAATCTATTTCCAATCATTATCCCTTGAATGCCTTAACACAATCCAAGTTGCTACCGTTTCCACAAAACTTCCAACATTACACAGCTCAGATCCTACCTCCGGTCCCTTGTCAGCAGCATATGTTATCGCAACAGCAAATTTTGACCCAAAATCCTGCTTCAATTCGATCTATTTTATCTGATTCGGGAGGAAGGGCGTTGGCAATTAATTCGACCTCTGCTAGCGGTAACAGTGACTCTGAAACTTCTGTCCCCGCTTTGTCCTCGATGAATCAAAACGTTAAGATTGAAGACAGAAGCAGAGGCAATGAAATTATTGTAAACGGACATGATTTTACAATAGATCTCATTCATTCCAACTTGGTTCACGCAATTCTAGGCAATAAAACACAGACCCCTCCTCTTGAATCGCTTGTTATCAACAAGGAATTGGCTATTCGCTTTATTGAGGCATATTTGCAGCATAATCATAAATCATACCCTTTTCTAAATGAAAAAGAATTCATGAATCAAGTGGATAATATTGACTTCGATGTTTTTTTCAATGTTCAATCAAATGGACTGGATCCCTGTCTCACATTTGAGGTCAATATGATTATGGCTATTGGATGCACTACATTGGAAAGAGCTGGTATTATTGATGAGTCGAAAGGCTATTCTAAATATTTTTCATCTGTATCAGTTGGTCTATTATCGAAGGCTGTATCATTTAAAGATATATCCAGTGTGAGAGCCCTTATATTACTTGGCATATATTCGTTTTTTGATCCCAAGGGACTTCATTCGTGGTCAATTGTGGGTATATTGACGAGATTAGCTGTATCTCTTGGTATAAATAGGAGAGTACGTGGCATTGAAGCCAAACGGCTAACAATAGTCGAGGTGGAAATGAGACACAGATTATTTTGGGCAGTCTTCAATATGGATAGACAGATATCCATATGTTTCGGAAGACCTGTGGGAATCCAGGATGATGACATCAATGTTCCACTTCCAGAGCCTCTCTCAGAGGATGAAGTTGAAAGTTTGAAGATTACAAAGAATATTATAGAGCTCAGAAGAATTGAAGGTATGCTGTTAAGTGACGTTCATTGTGTCAAAGCATCGGAGAAATATAAAACAGAGGAAGAAAAAAGTGGCGTGTTGACTACCATAAAACAGGACATCGAGAAATGGTACACAAACTCGAGAATTATCACTTATTCATCACCATGCGGTAGCACTAAAGGGAATATCTCATTTTTAGGTTCTACCGCTTGGGTATCTGCTAGATATTATCACCTTTTGATGCTATTATTTAGACCTTCTTATCTATATCCATCCCCTGATATTGCCAAACTTGAGATATTAGGTAAAGCATGTCTTCACAATTTATCGTTCACTTACAATTTGTACACTTCGAGTATGCTTCCTCTGAATTGGGTTACCTTATACAGATTTCTCACCACATGTACTACAATATTATATTGCCTTTGTCATTGGTCGATTGATCTAGTGGAGTCCAAGACTGATATACATCTATGTGTTGAGATTTTAAACGGCTTTGGTGAAAACTGGTATTTTGCTAAACGCTGCGCAGAAATATTCAAAACAATTGATGATGCTATTTTAGAGATTTCATTGAGTGGAGCTAATAATCAAATGCAACCAGTGGATCAGTTACTCAAGGATCTAATGAATACTTCATCCTCATATCACGAGATTTTGTTTGACAACTCCGTCGATATATGGTATGGTGATGATTTCCTCGCAACTCCAGAAGATGTGAGCGAATCGAACACCGAGACGAGCGCAAATAAGAAGTAATTGAATCAATTAAATCCCTTTATGTATCATTAGATTGGTTTCATTAAATAACGTCTATATTACATGCAATTATATGACTTTAATAATTAAAATGAATGAATAAACTGAATTAATTAACTAGTGTTTTTGATAAACCTATGCAACTTTGATTGGCAAGCATAATTGAATCGATTCGGATGTCTTAAAATTAAAAGTTATCATCAGGCTATATTGTCTTGTTACCCTGCAGCTTTGGAAGTTAGGCTGAATATGAGAAGACTTAAAGCTTTTCAAGATTGTTTTGATAGGTATTTGAACCTTAGCAATATACGTTAGCTCGTCATCCAGCAGTGACTTTGTCCATTTTAATGTTTGCTTATAATCCTTAAAGATAGGCAATCTCTTTTCCGTGTATGACAATTGATTTAAGGCCAACATATCTTCCCATAAGCTCTTTGACATTGACTGTCCGGTTGCAGCACAGAGCTTTTGAATTTCAGTCGTATAATATTCAAATTTCTTGTTTAATGCTCTTATTTTCTCGTAACTATTAATCATATTATCGCAAAGATAGTCGTCATCAAATATTATAGGAATTGAATAATTAGAATAGAAGTTGATCACCTTCAATGAGATTTTAGCATTCACGCTATCCGGAAGTTTGGATTCCTTGCTTGGCTTGAATGTCATTTCTGCCTCTATATACTTCAATTGGTTGGCATTCTTTGCTTCGGGAGATAAAATTTCATTTGAATTGGATGTGAGAGAAGTGTCACACGTTGAGGGAAAGCTATTTGAATCAAACAGCGAATTTGAGTTCCCTGAATCAGCTTTAGCAGGAGGAGGGCTTAGCATCGATTTAGATAGAAAAGGAGTTGGTGAAAAAGATAGATCATTTAGCAGTTTTGGGACAATAGCAGGAAGGTAAGAATCCTCATCGTGGTACGTTTTGACAGCCATTTTTCCAGCAAATTTCGACAAAAATCCTTTCTTAAGCTCAATTTCATTGGAACTGATCACCAACTTATTAAAAGTTTCTTCAGTGTGCTTTATCTCGTCCTTATTTTCACTGACAGATGATAATTGAGCAAATTTTTTGGATTCATTCCTAGGTCTTGTGCTCATTATTTCATCTAACTCATGTCTGTCTGTAATTCCACATTCCATGAGTTGTTTCCTTTCAATCAGTTCGTCCAACCGTGCGATTGCTAATTTCTCTATATTCTTTATTTGATCATATGTGGACAAGTGTGATTTGAAATCGTAATATTGAGATTGATCTTTCTTTAATGATGAATTAGTGACTCTGACGCTGTGCTGAACATCCTTTAGATTGATAAATTCATATTCATGAGACGTATTTTTATAGTAGAACTTCTTGTAGAAATCACGTCTAGCTCCCAGAAGTCTCACATTGACGGAATAGGAGATTGATTGACCCCTGTCATGAAGATCTTTAGTCAAAATAGGACTTCCATGTGCTCCTAGCCTTCCATAACCTAAAGTATCATCAATCATGATACTATTTACCTTTCCCTCGAAGCTCTCAAGATCCATTCCAAAGGATGGTGGTAGTTTCAAATGTTCCTCCAGTTCATGTTCACAGGCAATATCCAAAAGTTTGTTAGGTAACTTGAACATGAAAACCTTCTTGTATCTGACTCCAGGTTTCAGTAACTTGTTTTCTGAAAAATTATACTGGCTGCCATCCCAAGGATCAATGCTGTTACAACCTATCCCTGGTAACAGTTCAGACTCGATGGTACCATAGTGAAAGCAGGCACTGAGATCGTACATTTTGAGGAAATTATCTCTGACAAGTGACTTTCCAGTAGAGTTTCTTTTGGGGACTGTTCTAGTTCCTTCCAGGGAGACCAGAAACATATCGAATGGAATATCTTCATTGCTTATGTTTTGAACAATTACATATCCTGTGACTATATCGCCTGCTCTATACTGACGGAGTGGATTCTCCCTTTTAGGTGCGGTTCCCACCATTGGAAACTTGGAAGTTAAACAGATTGATACCTCGATCGGAAGCGGGATAGTTTGCAAATTTTGTAAATTATTTAGTACAAGGATGTCGGGGGCCTGAGTCGGATCACCAAGAAGTTGGGTCTGAGGTGAAGCCAATTGGTGGTCGGCCGAGGGGTTGAAATCTTGTTCTTGGTAATTTGGGAGATCCAGCTGGTTACGAAGGTCCTCTGTGTCGAAGACCGTTCTATTAAACAGATAATTGTGCATTTCGAACGAAGGCAGAACGTCCTCCAGGACGAAGTCCTGGTCGTTAATGACCTCGTCAATATCTTTTGTTCTCGAATCGGTATCTCTGGAAGCTTGACCCATTTTCAGACTACAATAAATGTCCAACATGTCCAATGGGTAGTGTGAATATAGTTCGGGAATCACTCTCGTTTAAATAGTGATCTCAACAATTGAACAATTCAGCTACTTCAAATATTTTCTGTGCTACAATAAGGTGTTCTAGGCCAAATTGCCATTATTGGTCAATTCATGTGATTGACTCATTTCCGAACATTCTTGATAAGCCTTTTTAGAAGATCCTATCTAAAAATTGTTTGTTCTTTGTTGACTCATTGCAATGGCTACCAATCATCTGGCCATGTTATTAAGGGACATGCACCCTCACACGGCAATGCATCTGCAAATGCTGCCACCCTGATTAAAAAGCACAACTTCTGATCTCTATGATCTAATTTTGCGTTATTCCCCACATGGAACCTTCCAGCATCGCTTTTATCCAGCCCCAGATGCCGCCGGTAACCGCGCTGGAAAACAATATCGGAAATCTAGTTTCGGGCCTGCTTGGTATGTGTCATAGAAATTAGGGCTTTTTTTCACAATAATGATCACAGTCTCGAAACGCTCGAAATAATAGCATTTCCATAGTAAACTCTATCCGCCTACATTTAAGAAATTACTGTTGGTAATCTGCCTCAAGCACCCTCTATATGAAGCATATTCCCCAAGCTTTAAATGACTCAATGAAATTTTTGTAACATTTTTTCATAATCGAGCGGTTTTTTTGACCTTATGATCAATTTATCATCCATAAACGGCACTGAGAGAGAATGGGTCGGGTATCGGACTCATCTCAAACTATTTTGGTAGCCCTTTCTCTACCCTCGCCACTTTGTTAAACCGTTTTTTTTCGCCCAAAGACTTCCAATTCCTCGTCGCGTTGATGGAAATGACGTGTTTCGACGCGTCAAAAAATCTTTCGTCGATCGTCGATCGTCGCATTCTCACCCTTTTTGTTTACCATACGAATCGGAAGCTTTCAAACAGCATCGACCAACAATATTGGCTTCAAACAGAGTGTGGTCCCCAAATATCCTTTGTTTGTGCGTCGTCCATAAACAGTTCACAGCATACAACACTGTCTGTGGCTGAAAATTGAGGTCTCCAAGAAGAATTGGTGGACCAGTGAACATTTCATTGGATTCTTTGAAATCTTCCAAAATAGCCCTCTAGAATGGCCTCACACAGAACAGACGAGAACGCGTCCTTCGAAGACAGATCTGAAGAAGATTCATTTCGAAGCGATGCTGCAGATTCCTTTGGGTCAAATCCAACAACGGCCGACCAGGACTTGGAGTTTGTAAGCGCACTGATTCCACATATGGCGACTAAAACAGATCTTCTTCATGCTCCAGATTCCCATCTGTACTCCAGGGAGACTTCTTCGAAAATAAAGGATCTCAAAGAGCTAAAAGAAGAACATGTTACGGAAGACCAGATCAAGAAGAAAATCAGCGTACAAATAGAAGAGTTTCCCACGTTCGACATCACCAAGGACGAAGATATTGAGAATTTTCTACACAGTGGGAATACTTCTTCCCCCAGAAAACAGCAGGCGGTAGTCAGTTCCGGCATCACTCCAAACAGAAAGATAAACAAAGAATACCTCAGCGAAAGAAGAGAAAAGCGTAGATCACGTCTAGCCAGCACTCATATTCTCCGTTCTAAGCTTGCAGGATCGCCGAATAACAGTGACAATGATAGCGATAGCCATGATTACGAGATAGACATAGACAAGACACTAAATATACCCCCTGTTCCCAAGTTTGGTATCAAGAGCGCTTCTTGGGAAGATACTGGAGACATGGAATGGGGCAGCCAGATCTCCAAGCCTTTTTCAAAAATGAGAATATATGATCATAATTCTAAGTCTGCTTCTGGGTCCCATGAAATTGAGAAGCTACAAAGGCAATTGACAGACTGTAAGGTTCAATTGAAATTACAAAGGGAGCTTCTGCGGGAAAGATATGGCAAAGAAAGTGTTGCGATTGAATTTTTGGAGAAACAATTTGCTGGGGTTCAATCGAAGATGGAATCTGGGAATCCCCTAGAAGACTCAGATCCTAATAGGCCAAAAGATCTCTCCCAAGAGGATGCGTTTCTTAAAAAGGAACTGGAAGAAGTCGTCATGTCATTTGAGGTGCTACAGGGTCAATTGGAAAGGCTACAATCAGATAATAAAGACTGGAAACTGATATCAGATGATATTCTCGATATTCTTTTAGAATTCTGTAAGGATGCAAAATATCTGACGGTCTTATGTGAAGCAAAGAGAAGTGAAAATTTGAAGGTGAAACTTCAGGCAGTAGGATTTGTGGTGGAATATCTGGTGACCTTATTCCCCGACGAACTTCGAGACCTACAAGACCAAGTAACGCTAAGCACCAGACTAATTACAGAGAAAGATGGATTGATCAAGTCTCTTACTGAGCAAGTTGATTCTACTTTACAGGATAGCAAAAGACAAAATAAGAAGCACTCCGAAATGAGTGGCATAATAAAGGAAGAAAGAGAAAAGAATAATGAAGCGCATAACCTGTCAGAGAACCTGAGAGAAGAAATCGAACGCAGAGATAGCGAAATTAAGCATCTAGAGTCTCGTAATGTAGAGCTGCAGGTGAAAATTGATAGATTGGAGCAAGATTCTTCAAAGTCTCCGGAATCTTCGATGGACAGTTCATCTACAGAAAGGAAGGTGCGGTATATTGAGAACGCAGAGAAATCAAACTTGTCAGACTTACGGAAAAAGATTCATCATCTTAATGTTGTTATCGAGAACATTGAAAAAGATAAGTTGCAATTGTCAGAAACAATCAAAGAATTAGAAAATAATACGTTGATTGATGAATTAAAATCTAAGGTTGAACAATCAGAGAAGAGTTTAAACGACTCGTTGATCAAGTTAAGACAATCAAATTCAGAGAAGATCAAGCTGAGATATCAAGTGGATGAAGTCACCAGTAAATTAATTGGACTAGAATCACAATTTGGAAAACAAACGGAACTCAATAACGACTTAGATACAGAAATTGAGAAATTGAATGTCGCAATCGGGGATTTGAGTGATGAGAATCGGGATATACTCGTCAGTATCATAAATTTCGAAACACATCTGATCAAGATGTTTAATCAAGTCTTGGATAAGAAATCTGTTAAGGAGGCTGCAGGGAAAATACTACAACTTGCAAATCGTGACGAACTTAACTTGGACAGATCGTCTACAAAGAGATTATACGATGCGATTCTCCAATATAACTTGTCAGCTACCAAAACAATAATTCATGATCATGAAAAGCTTGCAATGGAGCTCAGTCAGCAGGGAACTCGAAACATGGAGACAAAAGACCAGTTAAAGAATAAAATAACAGAAATCGAAACCACTGTCGAAACTCGTCACAATGGAAATCAGGGTTCTACCGACCCTTCTAGCAGTCCACGTTTGAACCTCAGATTAGAAGAACTTACAAGACGGTGGAAAGGGGCTGAAGAAGCCCTTTCATTTGAGAGGAAACAGTCTAAAAGGAGACTTGAGGAACTCGAAAATGAAAACGCGAGATTGAAAACCCAGCTAAGTCTCATGAATAGCTCTGTCTAACTCTGTATTAGTATAATAGGACGTAATAACATATTAATGATAACATTCAACAATGTGATTATTTAATTCTAAATAATTGACGATTAAGGATTATCTACTCTTCCATTTCGTCATCGTCACTACTTTCGTCGTCGTCTCCTTCGCCTTCTTCCTCGGCATATTTAATGGCCTCTTCCAACAACTCTTTTGGAACGAACTTGTGGCGTCCTTCTGTCTCGCTTTTGCTTATCCATGACACCTCTAATTCGAATTCTTTATCTTTGTTATCCTCATGAGCCATATATATAATTCTGGCAGCTTCTTTGACAGCATCCTTAGCTGTGATGTTTGGCAAATCCAGCTTCTCCAATTCAGACTTAGCCGTCTGTCTTCCCTTACCAGTGGCTGCTCCGTAGAATCCCCAGTAAGTTCCACTAGGATCGACCATATAGAGATGAGCACCATCATCGTCCACGCCACCAACTATTGCATTGATTCCGAAAGGTCTCACAGAGTTATAACATGTGTATGCCTGGACGTAGTATCCGAGTCTGTCTATGAGTCCAGGAATTCCAATTGGTTCCTTATATAGCGACTTGAACGACTGAGCTTCGTCTCTACCACGGTTCACAAAGTGTCTTCCATCGGGTATCAATCCCGAGTAAACAACCCCAATGTGTCTATCTATTGACTGTACCCTCTTGTTTTTTCCTGGGACAAGCAATTTGGAGGTCACAATCTTCTCTGTGGCTAAAATAATCCCGTCTTTACATCTGATTCCAATCGATGTTCCTGCGTTCTCGACAGCTTTCGATGCATATTCAACCTGGAAATTCCTTCCATCTGGCGAGAAAATTGAATTCGACAGATCGTATCCTGTTCCAATAGATGTCATTGCTGTATTTTCTGTCTATTTCTCTTCTTATTTACTCCACTTCGACTCTTTGATCTCCTTCTAATCCTATACTAACATGTAAACTGTCTTTTTGCCTTCAAAGGTCAAATTCGCCCGAATCGTCTGCCAAATATATTGTGTGTCACTTATTTCACTTCTCCTTGTGAGATGTTCTCTATAAAGGCTCTAAGCTCTTTATTCTTTTGTTCTATCCCAGAAAAGGATATAAAGTAGAACATAACATATCTGATTAACTATGTTGGATGTATTGCGGGTAGTTGTCTGTGGAGATGAAGGAGTGGGGAAGTCAAGTTTAATCACAACTCTAATAAAGGAAAAATTCGTGCCCAATATCCAACATGTAATTCCCCAGATTAGCATTCCCAGAGATTTCTCTGGTTCTCCATATTCACCAAAGTCCAGCATCCTGATAGACACTCTTTCATCAGATATGACAACATTGCAGGAAGAAATTCGGAATTCAGACGTAATTTGGCTGGTTTATTCGGATCATTATACGTATGAGAGGATCTCTTTGTATTGGATTCCTATGTTCCGGTCCATGGGAGTGAACCTTCCTGTTGTTCTGTGCAACAACAAGATGGATCTCGATGAAAATGATAATGATACAGAAATAGTTTTAAATGATGAATTGATTCCATTGCTAAAAGAATTCAAGGAAATTGAAGCATGTGTTCGTTGTAGTGCTAAAGATAACTATAATGTCCAGCAGGCATTTTATCTGTGTCAAAGGGCTGTGACACATCCAATTGCCCCACTTTATGATTATAAGGAGAGCAATCTTAAACCTCTGGCTATCAATGCATTGACTCGTATCTTCTATTTGTGTGATAAGGATCAAGATGGGTATCTCAACGACTCTGAATTTCTCCAGTTACAGCAGAAATGCTTCCACAAATCCATGGACATTAACGAATTAACTATGATCAAGGTTACTCTAAATCAAGGTATCCCTGGATCTGCTATTAATAGAGGCATCACAGAAAGAGGATTCCTTTCATTAAATAAACTATATGCAGAAACAGGAAGACATGAAACAATATGGGGTATTCTACGTGCTTTCCATTATACCGACTCATTATCCATTGATGACAAAGTTCTATATCCAAAGATTGACGTTCCCTCGAATTCTAGTGTTGAGTTATCGCCGAAGGGCTATAAATTCCTGGTCGACTTATTCATTTTATTCGATAAAGATAACGATGGTGGTCTTAATGATGAAGAACTGGCCCAATTATTTTACCCAACTCCAGGAATCCCAAGATCCTGGCAACAATTCAACTTTCCTTGGTCGGTTGTCTGTAATGAACAAGGGTATGTCACTTTACAGGGTTGGCTCGCACAGTGGTCAATGACCACATATTTAGATTACAAAACCACATTGGCATATTTAGGCTATTTTGGATATGAAGATAAATCAGCAGGTGGAAAACTAGGATTAACAACAACTTCTGCTTTACGTATAACAAGACAGAGAAAGATGAGGAAAAGAAATGGTAAGTTATTCAGAGCTTCTGTTTCGGATAGAACGGTTTTTAACTGTTATCTATTGGGCGCTCCTGGTTGTGGTAAAACTTCTTTAATGGAGTCATTTCTTGGTAGACACTACAGTGAGACGTATTCGCCCACTATTCAGAGAAGCTTATCAGTTAATAATGTTGAACTGACTGGGGGTAAGCAATGTTATCTAATAATGGAGGAATTTGGAGAAGTGGAGTCTGCTATTCTTGAAAATGAAAGCAAATTGGAATCCTGCGACGTGATTTGCTATGCCTACGATTCCTCTGATCCCGAATCTTTCCAACATCTACTGGATCTACGTGAGCGATATCCGGCTCTAGACAATATTCCTGTTGTATATGTTGCACTTAAGGCCGATCTTGATAGACAACAACAACGATCTGATATCCAACCTGAGCCATATACCAGAGGTTTGTTTCTTCCCCCACCATTGCACATTTGTTCTGGATGGATTTCTTCGTTGAGCGAGTTGCTTATTCATCTGGTCAATTCTGCTTGTGATCCTAGGAATTCCACTCCTGGCTTGGAGGCCGAACCTAACGATACAGAAGGGCTGGTTAATCCCTTTGTGGTAGGTTGTGGAGCTGTAGGCTTTATGGTTATAGTATCTTTTTGGTATCTAAGGGGATCCTTTGTCGATGGAAGATAACAGTGTGGACTGTTTATCACTTTCATAACGAATTTCTCCTTCTTTGTATATAATGATGACCAAAAATGTAATTCAGTTATCTGAAAAATTCCTCTAAAACCTGTAACCAATTCGGAACTTTTTCAAATCTTATCAATTTATAATTTTGTGATACCCTTAAACTAGAAGTAGATTCGAATTATAAGATTCATTGGTGAAGATGAGCAATCAATCATGTCGCCATTAACAATCACAGTTATAAGCTCTATTTGTGTGTCGTTACTTTACGTATTTGTTCTTTATTTCAATGCTGTGAGCGGTGCTAGAAACTCTCCAGAGGTGATGAGATCAAGAATGAAAAGAGTACTGATTTCAACTGCAATATCCTCTACACTAGTTCCATACGTCATGATCCATGTCATTGGATCTGCAGAAACTCTACAAGAAGCAATTGCTTACATGGGATTAAAATTCACTAGGAACACTATAATTGATTCCATTCGAGTGTTGGCTCTCTTTGCTGGCCTTTTCATCGGACCAGTGGTTGAATATGTCTCCTGTGGAGTCGAGGCTCTTAAAGAAGACTATTCCACATGTAGCTCCTGGAAGCTTCTCCGAGATTTCATAATAGCTCCATTGACCGAAGAATTAGTTTATACTTCATGTGTTCTGGGCCTTTACACTCCTTTCTTGCCACTTAAAGACAGAAATAAACTACCAATAGCTCTGTCTCCTTCATCAATTATTTATCTGACCCCGTTGCTTTTTGGTTTTGCACATATCCATCATGCATATGAAAACATAAAATATGGTAAGGCTCCATTGGTTGTGGTGGTAGTCACTGCTCTATTCCAGATCATTTATACCACTTCCTTTGGAATACTCACTAATCTGATCTTTCTCAACACAAATTCTGTCTTTTGCTGTGTTGTTGCACATTCATGGTGCAACTTCATGGGCTTCCCAATTTTATCAGTACAAGGACCTGTTGTATGGAAATTGGCTTACTGGGGTCTTCTAGCACTTGGAATTTTGTTCTTCAAAAATTACTTCTGGGTATTAAGCTCCAGTACCCAATGTATACTAGACTGGAAAGAGTTATAATAGTATCTAGATAAATAAATGCCTTTCAATTATCACCTATAGATACACCAATCCTTAACTGATTCTTCGTCACTCAGAATCGGAAAAAAGTCGTTACAAATCGTATCAACGCTCATATATTCCATTACCACTCTAGATATCTCCTCTATATTCATTTACATCATAATCATCAATAGAGCCGGCAAATGCTTCGAAGTTTTGATTATCCTCATATTGGCCTTGGTCATAAATCTGCTGTTCTCCTGCAATAGGCAAACCTTCTTGCTGTGAATATAAACCTTCCTGTTGTTGTTGTAAAAATAGAGTATGGTTCACCAGATTTAAATACGCGTACATGAAATTACTCAGCAACACCTGTTGACATAATGGTCTCTTGGGATCGGCAAGCTTCAGATGACTTAATCTGTAGACTGCTCTTTCAACATGGATTGGGTACCGATAGTCTAGCATCACTAATGTAGAATGGGAAACAGGAGGTAATGGGAACCCAAACGCTGAATCTGTCATTTTCAGCGGTTGGTTTGGTCTGGTGTTACGCTTCTGAGACTTCAATACTTCCCTTAGTGAGTGACTGACAACATTCTGAGAACTACCATGAGTGGTTAAATTACTGCCCTGAAGAGATTGATCATTTTCTTCAACAATTGGTTGTACCTGCAACTCCTTGAATTCATGGTGTACATTGATCTCTGCTTCAGTAGCATTGTTTTCTACGGGTTGAGACCCCTCTTTCTGCTGTGTTCTCTGGAATTTAGGCTGTCTTCCACCGGTGGTGTCCTCATCAGATGTCCGGCTCTTTCTGAAATGCAATAATCGTTTGTCGGTTATACTTTCATTGTCTGAATCAGATAAACTTTCAGAACTGAAACTACGCTCAACATGTCTTGATTTGTCTTTCTTCAACTTAAAGAATCCTGATAAACTTTTCTTCTCTTTTACTGGTTCAGCCTCATGTGGAGGTGAAGGGAGTTGAGGAGATGAGCCAGATGTAGCCGGAGCTGAGTTATCAAGCTGCATCATATCATGGGCAGTGCCATGCCTGTTTCTTGAATGATTAGGAGGAGACTTATCTTTATCCTTTCTTGGATCGTTTTCAGTAGATTTTTCTTTATATCTTTCTTTATCTCTATCCTTGGAAAGCCAGTTCCAACTTGATTTCCGAATTCCTTTGAGGTCGGGAGTGACATTTGCTGAAATCCCATTGAGAGCAGAACCAGATCCTGTGAGAGTAGATGATAAAATACCATATGTCTTCTTTTTTGTCTTCTCAGGCGTCTTAGGAGGTGATTCCACCTGAGGCAGAGGTGGTTGCTGCGATTGTTCATATGGATTACGATGATCCGATGACTTTCGGTGCAGTGGCACTTGAGGTAATATATCCTGTGAAGACTTTTGGGGGGGCTGTGATGCATCAAGCGATACTGGGTGGGTTGCTTTATTGCTCCGTGCAACATTTGGCAATGGAGGGAGTGGAGCATCTCTTTCTACATTAGTAGGCAGCGATGGTAAGGAGCTTGAAGGGGCCATCTTTTTCCTTGATGGCAGCATTGACTCACGCTCCATCACAGGGTCACCAACTATAGCTGGGGAAGTTTTCAACAAATTAGGGGGTTGCTCTCCGGCTTTTTGTTCTGAGTGTTTCGTTTCCTCATAATTTGGTTTTCTCGTCATTCTAGATCCACCTCCTCTACGATAAGTCGTCCATCTGGATCTCTTGAGCTGATCTCCACTGCGTGAAAGATTCATATGCATTTCATTATCCAAAAATACGTTCGAATTGTTGTTCACTTCTGATCCTGCAGAAACCGTTTTGTGAACAAAAGGGGTGTCCGAATCTAGATTCTGATCTGAATAGCCTGTTTCCTCATCTTTCCCTGTCTGTTTGAGACCCCATGAAGAGGATGACAGTGTTCTTGCTAATGTCACAGCATCTGTAGAATCTAGACCTGCCATATGGGAGATAGCTTCCAATTCCATTGTCAGTTCTCTCAATGAGGGTCTTCTTTGAATATCCGATACATTATATTTTGTAGTTCTGATTGAATTTATTGAATGTTGATGCGACGTAGCGTTCTCGCCTGGTTTGGACTCGTTAGAAAGTGATGACTTAATTGAGCCAGACCGGCTCAATTTGGATGCGATCTCGTCAACGGTTGCTTGGACGTGTTTTCTGAAGTTTTCAGGTGCCAATTTTGGATGTGCCGTGGCCGGAACCCACATGAGCTTGTTGGAATCTAACATAACACTATCTGGATCCAATTCATCATCTATTTCGTCGGCGTGCAGACGACTTCCGGAATGTGCTGTCGATGGTGTGTGCTTGTCACTGTGTCCTAAATTGTTCTCTTTGTCGGGGTGAGAATAGTTGATTGTATTAACTATAGAATCCGCCATTTCTGTAGGGGATGTGTGGGGGTGTTGTTGTATGTCAATATAATTTAGATCATTAAATTCGGCCTCGCTGAAAGGAAGGTCTGGATCATAATTTAGACTGTTACCTATCGACAGTCTCTTCAAGGCCTTAACAACATTTATTTCCTGCTCCACAGCATGGGATGCTGCTAAAAGTTCTTCGTGTGTTGACTTCCTCGAGTTCTTTTTGCCTGTGGACCCACTATTGTGTCGTTGTCTGGAAAGGGTGCTGGATCTGGACCCGTTGAGCCCATTTGCGTCCACCATGGCTAACAGAGGCGGGACACCAGGATGTTCAACTGAGTGTTTTGGAAAGGTCTCAAAAATGCTGGTCCTCGGCTGGCTTGGACAGACTGGGAGTGTGTGCGCCTAGTTGGATGTGTGGAAGTCTGAACCCGATGTCGTTGTACCAAGGAGAAATGATTTCCGCAATACCCGCTGTGAAAGTGCTGATTAGATGCTAAGACCGTGTACAGATATTTAATATGTGTACTTTGATCTTTCTTGGGCTTGGGTCCTGCTGATCGTACTCTTAATGTTGAGTATTACGTCTTTTTATATAACAAAGAACCACAAACAACAAATTTTACAGAGTCCCTTTTTAATTTCTATCTATTTTTTACCTCCTCCTGGATGTGGCCGAGGCCTCGCGACTGAACCAGCGCGCCCCCCGTCGAGCTGCCAGCGCACCGGGAGCGCCAAACCCAGCGCTTGACGGGGGAACGCGAACTCAGTGACAAACAAAACAGCGTTTTGAAGTAAATTAAAACGCCCGCAACCGCAGATCCATTTTATCCATGTCAGCTCTTCCAACTGAGTCTCATTGACCAATCAACAATCAAAACTGTTCAACTCGAGACAGAAAAAATCAAATCAAATCACTAGTCTGCTCTTCCTTCCTGTCTCCACAACGCTATATAAAACGCACAAGACCTCCAGAAAACATACTATACACGAAAATATCTGCACAGCCACATCTCTCTTCTGGTCCACCATCTTTCTGGAATTGCTTATTTGTCAGCCGATAAGACAACTTGCAATCGAGGAAAAAACAGCATTTCCATAAATTGACACTTTAAAACCAGCTCAACACATCTTCTTCCCGAGATCTTCTCCAACCTGTCCCCATCCTCCTCCTATCCGTAGGCCTCAATTATCCTTTTTTCTTCTCCTGTCTCGTCTCCCAACCGCGTGCACGGATGTAACCGTTTGTTTATGTCACATGTTACGTCATCCAGATTACGTAAATATCTTGATACACCCGTGCACCGACGGTGTTATCTTAGTGGAAAAAAAATTTTCCAAGGCCTGCCTATATATGCGACTCCTAGGGAGTCATGTCGGATATGTGTAGAAGAGGGTAGAGGAGAGAAGAGTGTAAAAAAGGAGAGACTTCAGAAGGATCTGCACTTGTATTGATTCACCGTCTTGACAGTGTCATTATTTCTTGGTTCAGCAGACAAAAATAGCATAGACACCCAGACAGTTCCTCTAGTTGTCCCATTATGTCCAGTGAGTTCATAATCAAAGTTCCTGCCTCATCAGCCAATATTGGACCAGGGTTCGACGTCCTGGGAATCGGACTCAATTTGTTTCTCGTTCTGACTGTCAGAACTGATAGCTCCAACAAGGAAAGATATCCTCAAAATTGTGTTCTGTCCTATGAGGGGCAAGGTGCAGCCAGCGTCCCACTTACTCCAGAGAAGAACCTAATCACTAAAACTGCCCTCTATGTTCTGAGGGCCAACGGGATCAGTCAATTTCCTCAGGGAACCTCAATTCATGTCAATAATCCGATACCACTTGGAAGAGGTCTGGGCTCTTCCGGAGCAGCTGTCGTTGGAGGAGTGTTGCTAGCAAATGCAGTCGGAAAACTGGGATTTTCCAAGCAGAGATGTCTTGATTACTGTTTGATGATCGAAAGACATCCTGATAACATTACAGCAGCCATGATGGGAGGTTTTGTCGGTTCTTATCTCAGAGATCTCACAGAAAAAGAATGCAACTCTGTGCATCAACCTTTGGACCAAATTCTCCCTGGACCAGAAACTGATCCAGGTCATGTCCCTACAGACGCTCCAAAAGACTTAGGAAGACACGTAAAATATTCCTGGAACCCAAATATTAAATGTGTGGCCATCATACCACAGTTTGAGGTTGCTACTTCCGAATCCAGAGCTGTTTTGCCATCTAAATATGAACGTCCAGATATAATATTCAATCTGCAAAGACTAGCGGTTCTTACGTCTGCAGTTGGTGCAGACGAACTTAATAGTGAACTTATCTACAATTCGATGCAAGATAAACTACATCAGCCTTACAGGAAAGTGCTTATTCCTGGACTCACCGAGATCCTCTCAACTTTTACTCCAGAGACACATCCTGGCCTACTTGGTATCTGTCTCAGTGGTGCTGGCCCAACCATTCTTGTATTAGCCAGCAAAAATTTCGAAGAGATTGCTAAAGACATTATCAGTCATTTTGGTCAACAAAAAGTGCAATGTGACTGGAAGCTGTTATGCCCTGCTAATGATGGTGCATCCGTCGAAGAGGTCAGCAAGCTTTAATTATACTAGACTCCTGAATACACCCCATTATTCTCAGCACACAAAGAGAACAAATGTTTGCCGAATAAACTGTCCTCTTTCTCCTTCGAATCTATATGAATATAAATTACGAATCCATTTTAATAATGACAAAAAGTACAAATCATGTAACGTAAAATAGGAGAAAAATTAGAGCATCTAGCTCTGTTCTGCATATATGATACTTCTATATTATATGTTTCTTATGCTTGTTTCTTGATTTGGGGTTGCTTGACTATTTGAACTCTCCAGCTTTACCGGCCATTAGAAGACCCACAATTAGACCAAACAAACCTAAAACAGATCCAAAAATTTCAATAACCAAGATCTTAACAAACAATGACGAGTCCGCAGCGTCTGAAATGGCCGCAGTCGAGCCTGTAACACCGACTGCAACACCACAGATCAGGTTACTCAATCCGACTGTAAGACCGGCCCAGAATAATGAGTATCCAGTGTAAAAGTTATCCTTTGTGAATAGCGAAACAGAATCAACAGCTGTGAGCTTTGATGAGAAAACAATTGCCATGATAAGCCCATAAATGGCCACAACCTCACAAAAAATAATCGAAATTAAGTTCTTGGTAGTGATTCTTGGAGCCTTGACACCTGCTCCCAATACCGACGACCCAGTAACAAAGATACCCCAAGCTGCTCCAATAACAGAAAATCCAATACACGCGCTGATTCCTAAGATTGCCCACATATATGGCGAAACCGTCTCCAGGAATTCTCCAACATTGAATGATTCTCCAGAGTCATTGAACAGCATGTAACCACCCACAACAGCAGCAGCCGCAATTGTCAGGTATGAAGTAGTCCCTCCCATTGCTGTATTATTTCCTTGTTTATGTAGTGTGTTTTTTCTCCCCGTTTGAGCCTGTTCACTACCACTGGATCTATGTAAATGTATATTTGTCCTCTCTTCGTCCTCTCTGATTACAATTCTAGCTTCATTCCTAGTGAACTCTTTGTTGCAGCAGTTTTCTCATCACTATTGACCCTGTGTTTGTATTGGCAGTCGTGGCGTCCATCGGCGCGTCGTTGACATGTGTCGCTGCCGCATTCAAAAAGATCACAAATACATGTTGGGAGATGCTTGGTAATCGGTACATTGTCCCATGTGACAGGTCGTTTGTTTGATTGCGGCCACATTAGACAGTCAGAACACATATAAATAGACACTTGTGGGCTCGCCTGGAGGAGTTCAATGAAGAAACATATCTTTGCAGCAGGAAACAAAATAGAGCAAATAATGACATCTCTTCCAACGGAGTTCAACGAGCCTGTTAGTCTGGCATTCATTGGTGGCACTGGTCTGTACCATTTGGATGCTCTAACTCCAGTGGCCAAATTGACGATTTCCACTCCATGGGGGTTCCCTTCGTCACCAATCACCATCTCCAGAACCGAAGATGGATTTCCGATCGCCTTTTTAGCCAGACACGGAACCCATCACGATCTGCTTCCTTCGGATGTTCCTAACCAGGCCAACATTGCAGCCTTGAAGAAACTAGGTGTTTCGACGATTGTTGCATTTAGTGCGGTGGGCTCCTTGCAGCCTCACATCAAGCCTCGGGATTTTGTGGTGCCAAACCAAGTCATTGACAGAACCAAGGGAATCAGAAAGTCCACCTTTTTCGAGAAAGGGTTTGTTGCACATGTCGGATTCGGTGAGCCTTTTGATCTACCCCTCAATAAGGTGATCGGTGAAACGTGTGGAGGAGTCCTAGAGGGTGATGGAATCAAATTGCACACTAAAGAAACCGAAAAAAACGATCTCACAGTGATTTGCATGGAGGGTCCTGCATTTTCCACCAGAGCTGAATCCAAACTATATAGGTCCTGGGGAGGCTCTGTCATTAACATGTCGTGCATTCCGGAGTCAAAACTGGCCAAGGAAGCTGAGATTTCGTACCAGATGATCTGTATGTCGACTGATTACGACGCTTGGAACGAACTAGAGGAACCGGTCACCGTTGAAACAGTCGTCGGAAATCTCAAGGCCAACAGCTCCAATGCACACCGTTTTGCTGAACATCTGATTCAAGTCCTAGAGCCTAAAATCAAGTCTGGAGAAATCGGTCAAAGTCTCAAGCACACCATGAAGTTCTCCGTTTCTACCAGTGAACATGGTAGGAACAGACAATTGCTCGAGAAGATGCACTTCTTATTCCCAGGCTACTGGCCACTCCCTTAATCTATTCTTCTATGTACTCTCTTAGCTCTTCTAGTCCCATGAAAGGCTTTGAGGGCCTTTGTTTACTGTGTAAGGATGTATTTTCAAACACTCGAAAGCTGTTTAATGGAGGAAAAAAATAAGTAAATTGTATATAAAAAGGCTCTCATGGTATTTGTTTGATTGTTTCAGTAAGGAGCAAGGGTAAACCAGCAGGAGTTTGGGACTGAAGAATCAAAAATTATAAGAAATAGTCATGTCCTTTCAAACTCCCCTAAACACGTCTATAAGTAACTCGTTTTTCACACCCTCAGATGACACCTTTCTACAGGCAAAACGCAAGATCAAGCTGGGAGATTCTCGTGAACAAAGCTTGTCCAAATCAGTTTCTCAAGATGCATATCAGCGCATTCAGAATGCTGCTTCAGAAATGTCGGTTCTTGCTAACTCTAACATATCAGCCTATACTCCAATTAAGCCGTTGATGTCTTCTCCATTCAAGTCGACACTCAGGAACCCTGTCAGAAACGAAGATAGATCGTTGATCTCATCCACGCCAATGCAAAACTCCTCTACCCCTATTCATATCGAACATATGGGGTCAGCCAGAAAAGATCTCTTGTCCGATACATATCGTGAGGGACCAGCGTCACCTCTTTTAAACAAAAAATTTCAACAACAAATGCCTCAACAATCCAGCACAAACCGCTTGGACAAGCCCGCCAATGGAAAAGAAACACACACAGAATCACCTCTGAATTCCTCGCTATATCAAAGGTCTATATTCAAGTCCAACAGAGTCAGCAGAAATCCAGTTTTATCTAATAGAAAGATTGTTGACTTAGCAAGCCCCACCAAAACTAACGATGCTGGAGTGATAGCTACAGGAGACCAGCAAATTAAATCTCAACCAGACATTATTGTTGATGAAAGTGAAGTACTCAACAGTCCATATGTTGAGCTAGCATTGACAAGAATAACTAATAGAGATTCGGAGATAAGGAATCTAATCGTAAACATACTGGTATCACTTCTGTATAGATTCCTTCTGGCACTATGTCAATTAATTTTCATCAAGTTAAAGCTTCGAAATATCAATATTGGAGAGCATCAATTCATACAATATGGGAAATATTTGAACTACATTGTCTATATGGTTTTGTTGTTGAATATTACAACTAGTACAATTCGATTATTGAAACCTCAAGACAAGTGTTTGGACCTTCCATTATCCAACCGTCAAAGAAAACTTCTGGGTCTCCCTATTCTCACAGCCGCTGATGAAGATAGTGACAGTTTTGAATCCATCAGCAGAAAGGCCATTTTGAAACAACGATCTGAGCAAAACCTACCAAAGACGGTTCAACAGTTTTCTTCCTCCGCAATGCCTTCTTCTACAAAGGATCAGGGTGATACGTCTCTTCTGGCGATGGACATATCAAGATCATTCGCAAACATGAACATTTCAAAATCAGCAAATTTCAGCTCAAAGACATCGGCTTTACAGAACTTCCAACTAGATGGTAAGACGCCTGCTTCGGAGAAGATTCGTGAGAGATTTGTCATGTCTAGAAAAGACCCTTCAGCTCAAGGACTTGTTCCTGGCTCCCCTAGCGCATCCTCTACGATTAACGAGAGACTCAAGAGACCTTCGAGCAAGTACATGTATGATCTCAATAATAGCCAATTACTTGGTGCTGGTGGAGGATTTGATCCACACAATACATCTGATGTGTCCTTCTACTGATAGATCCACATTATATGATTTACGTCATAATATAGATATGTAGATACATGCTGTATCTCATTATGTAATATTAATTCTATCTACATTCAGCAATATATCGAAGCGGATAGGTAGACATGATGTACTTACCATGTCCAACATTAGTAGTCCTGGTTATTGTTTTGCTTATGATTATAAATGAGAATAAGACCAACCCATTACGCTCATAATCCAAACTCGACTTCAATGATTGTCAGAACCATTTAGATCAACTTATTTCTCTCATTGTAAACCTTAGAATCCTGTTCTGCCAATATATTTGCCGCACCAACCAGCTGGATCACATTCATAACCTGCTTAAATAACCACACAGGGAGGGAGAAGTAGACTAATATCTTTGGGAAAGAAACTCCAATGAAAGGAAGAGGAACAAAGTTGTAATAATCTAGATATAATGCCATGTAGAACAATTCATTAAGTGCACAAACAAAGAATAAAACTATTCTGTTCTCATAGTAAAGTCTTAGTAGCACATTGCTATCCTTTTTCAACGACTTGTGACTTTTTGATCCACTAGAAATGGTGGCATACATGTGGATATAATGGGAAGCCAAATCCAAGGAAATTAGGAATTGCCAAAGAATGAACCAGTCAGGATACAAGACCGTCAAAAATACTATCAATGAACAAGTAGAACATCTGTCTGTCACCATGTCCAACACAGCTCCAAACGTGGTAGATTGATTATATTTTCTGGCAGCATATCCATCAAATGCATCAAGCAAACACGACGTTGAGTACAAAACTAACATTGTAAACAACGGATATCCCTTCATTGTGAAAAATGATGCCACCAATGTCAAAACCCGAAAATAACCTATCATATTTGGTATAAATTTAAAGATCTCTGACGATGTTATTGGCCTCGTAAGGGCTTTCTGGGTTCCAGTTGAGCTCATATTTCGGTATTTTTTGTATCTCAAGTCCACTTCAGCAGCGTTCTGGTTCTATGTTAATGACTACGCAATTCAAGAGTACTTGTGTCCCTCGCTAGGTTCTGGATAGACCTTTGCCAATATATATCTTTGTTTCCTGAACCGTGATCGCCGTTAAAAGGTCTTCATTCTTTCAGAAATTACCAGGAACTATCCGGATTACATCATCGGTCTTATTGCCGACCGGTGCACTAATGTTTTGCGACAAACTTCATGTTGTACTTTTATCTGAATGGAAGCCGTTTTCAACTAGACCATTTGGTATACAAATGAATATATATCTCTATGCTTCCTTCAGTTGGTTTCCATTGTGAAATGTCTTTTCACTAGAAATTGACCAATATTTGTTTACAGACATACCGAAATTTAAAAGAAGAGATAAGATTAATAGATTATTTTAATTATCAGATTAATATATCTTTCCGTATATCATCCCTATGTTTTTGACAATTATAAGATTTTTTACAAATTTCAACAGGCACAACTGTCTCCTGGAGAGAATATATCGATGAAGAAGGTCATTTGGTTTGTCAGATGAAATAGATAGATGATCTTAGAGTTCTGAATAGTAGAAGATTCTTTGAAATACGAAAAAAGTTTTCGGAAAGGTCCGATATTTTTAAACTTGTCACTTTAAAAAGAATTGGCTGTGAAACATGAGAAGAGATGCTACCATTAACATTTAGGCGCTCCCGATCAAAATAAGAGAGTATTGTCATTATTTCATGAACCAATCTATCATTGAGGAAATCTTGTACCGATACGTCTGTAATTAGACCAGGTGAATTATAGAGGTTATTTGGAGTGGATTCGAAAATTATCTGTTCTCATTTTCTGATAAGTTTATTGATAGAGTGATATAAGTTAAGGAAAGAGCTTGAAGGTAGAATATAAGAGCAATGTCAGGAGTTCAGCATGACTGGAAGGGAACTCCTGAACAACTAATTGTTCTTCAGGGGGAATATATGGAGGAGACGCTTTCTACTCTTGCAGCTAAACGGGTGGAAGGTGATCGTGTTTCTCATAATAGAATGGGAGGCAAGTCTATTCCCAAATTAAAGCCTGTTGTTTCGCAAACGGTTATGCCATCAGATACATGTGTCATTTCAGAAAGGTCTGATGGGATTCTAGTTCGGTTGGATTGTCCGGTGTGTCAGGAGACACAGTTTAATAGCATTGAGACGTTTGTTGTTCATCTGATCGAAGACGAGCAATTACCGTTATTTGAGAGCGCTGAGGAGCTAGGAATTATAATGCAGACCCCAGACATGCTTGCTTTGGAGTTCGGGACTCTTCTGCCTGAAGAAGAACAATCCGAGAATCTCGTGAAACTGATTGACATCATGGTCAATATGGGTATCGATCCATCCCGGAATCTCCTGACGGCTCTTCCGGTAGATATTTTGGAAGACTATGGATATACTAATTATGAAATCGAGGAAACCGATGAAGATGAAGATTCGCTTAACTTCAATTCAAACGACAATTCCAAAGAAACATCCGATAGATTCAAATATCTGAGACGGCTGAAATTTGGCTCAAACGCTCAGGAGCTTGATTATCTGCTTAATGAGGTTACAGGGAGATGAGTTTGTGATGAATTTAAGTAAAACTGACGCTATTACTTTCCTAAACTTTGAAGATCGAGAATATTTAAGGTCTTCCTGACTTCAATTTACTTCATTTGGCTATCTAACTCAAGATAATAATACTGATTGCTCCTATAATTCCTCATGTCCTTGTATCTAATGAACTCCACTAACAAAATATTTCGTATTTGGCTTATCAGTTCATTCTTACTTAAGACTACATAGATAATATAAACTTGCGCACTAAAAAAATATAAAGCTTGTACTTCTAGATAGAGGCTCTTTTCTTTAAATTAAGGCAACAGCAGTATAAAAGAAAAACTCAAAGGAGACTATATTACTCATTTATACTGATAAGTAATACAGAGGTACAGAAGTACAGAAGAGCTAGTGAATCGTCTAAATTTGCAGGATTTGCCTGAAAGTCGGGGGAATTAAACGCATTCCAATGGAAGAAAACCTGGGGTCAACAGCGACCGGATCTGAGCATGAATTCCAGGGAAATTTCAGCCCTATAGAAATCGCAACTGCTTATTCATCCGTATATTTTAGGTCCTCAGATATTGGGTCATCAAATGTGGATCCATTAATCGAATCCGATGTCGACTTAGAAGACTTCGAAGAACAGATAACCAGAAAATCTCAACATCAAAATCTAACTCATACTTCAGAAAATGTCAAGTTGAGCTCATCGAGCAGTCGACAGGGAATCCTGACAACAAACAAACTTCGTTTACTCTCGAAATCGGCAATCCAATTTGATAGCCCTAAGGAAAAACGTCGAAAGTTCTCATTACAGACACACACAGAAAAGAAAGATCACTCGGAAGGCTATGGGGATCCAATATTTATTATTTTGGATCCTTCATCTAAACAGCGAGCAGCAAAGAAGTTTGGAAGACCAAAGAAAATAAGGAATCCTACTGAGACGTCTGAACCGATAAGCTCCGGAGCCCAATCCATTGTTGATCGAGAACAACAATCAGAACGAAACAAAAACCATTCTATGGTATCTAGATTTAGATTTTCCAGTCCTGAAATAGAATCTCCAAACAATGTGAGATCTCAAGTTTCGAGTCGAATGGATTCTATGCTTTCAACCAAAAGACTGACGGAATTAGGAGATCCTAATACGGCATCAAACATAATCAACAAAGAAAAGAAGGGATTTGTATTCAGATTGGATGAACGAATGTCCAACAAAGAACTGAAAGATACCGGTTCCAATATATCTAGAATAGAATTTACAGATCAACACTCAGAGATTGCCACAGACATCAAAATTGCTCAAAATCAGCAGTCAAACTCACAACGTCCTCTAAAAGCCACAGAATTCCAACACAAGTTAGCTATGAAAAATAAAATAAGTGATTTCACCAGCAAGTTTGTTTTGTCAGATCATTCGGGAAACAGAGTAAGAGTCAAGAGAGGAGGAAGACCCAGATCAAAACCCTATATAGAAGATGGAAAATGGGTCGTACCTCTTGGATCCAAAGCATCGCTTAATTCAGAAGTTGAGCAGTCTGATAATACTTTTGAGTCAAAGCCAGTCATGGTTTTGAATATTTCTGGAAAAGGTCGTCAGATTGGAAGCAGAAACAAAACCGGTAATCAGGTCCCTCTTACTGGATCATTGGTCCCTGTGACCTATGATTTGTGTAATCCTACGTTAGAAAAAACTGGAAATTTGAATGATCTACTCAAATTTGATAATAAGCCTTTATGTCTGGGTTATCCTTTGAAACCTGCACCATTTGCTTCTGATGTAATTTTTATCTTGAGTTTCTTCCAAAGGTTTAAGAACGTTTTCAAGATTTCTCGATCCAATCTATCACCCAAAGACATTGAAATGGGTCTCGGACTATTTTTGGGTGATATTGAATCTACCACAATTTTAAAGTATTACCAATCAAACGCAAATGTTTTACCAGTTGCTGATATAGGTTCCAAAAGTTTCCGTGATGGAGTCATCAAAATGAATAACTTGTTTTCTGATCTGGTGTCTCTTGCCTTAAACCTTGATCTTCCATTCGACCATCAATCATCGTCAGAGCGATTTAGAGAGGTAATTAGACTTTTATTGTCTCTGGGTTGCATAGAAGGAGTATTTGGGGGATTCTCTAGAGATAATAATGGTGGCAATAATATTTCTACCTTAGTCAGCTTTGATTTGCTCACTCCCCTGAAGAAACTAAATATTCTCAAATCCTTAATAAGATGGTGCTATACCCACAATAATGTGATCCGGGGAGTTATTGATAGAGATCTATATAAGCAAATGCCAGGAGGCCAAAAAAGCACATATTACACGTCATTGTTGATAAAAAAGGGATTCTCAGGAGTTGACAGAGTCAAGATTGCGACCACTGAGGCCATTAATAGAAATATTCAACTTGGAGCCATTAGAATACTACCGGCTTACTGTGACTATAGGAATGGATGTGACGCACCTACTCTCTCAACAGAAACATTGAAAGATTTGAAAGATCCCACAGATAATCCGAGGAGACATCACATGAGTTTAAGAATTCTTGAATTCTTTGTTGGAGATTGTGGACCTATGGGCAGATTTTTCCTTGTTCGAACTTGTGATCCTAAGACAGGTGATTTCGATACTTCTGAGAACTACAAGAAATTTTTGAAGAGTTATGATTCTATTACAAACCCGGCTCCTTCATCTTTCAAATTGTATGTTCAGGATGTATATCAAATGTTGCAATCCACGAGGAATGTTTATTCTCGAGATCCTGCCAAAGATGTTATAACAGATGAAGATGAGGGCGAGATGTTCGACCCTTGGTATGAAGTATGCAGTGATGTTCTAGGTCTCTCTCAATTTATTTCTCATCTAAAGAAGTTTGCAGACATGAATCTAAAGAATAATGAATACCATGATTCTGTTGTTCATCTTTATGAATTCCTAGGAAATATTGCTGGACCACTAAAAGCATACGAAAACGCTGAAATGGTTTAGACTTTTCGGTCTACGAGCATTCATGATTTAATGACGTTACACATATTCCATTAAAATATTTACAAGCATTCTAAAATATCCTAATAGATTTATTATCAAAATCAAGTAATTATATAACTACAAACACCTATGAGGACAGTTACCCGAACTCTCAAGCAGCCGCTTGCATATCTGCCCTTCTATTTGGTAACGTATATTTCATGAAGCTTCTTTGGAGTTGTTTTCTCACACTAACCTTCTGAGCACCAACAAAACTATCAACCGTAACCTTAATAGCTCTATCTAAATCGCTGGAGGAGACATATTCGCTTAATCTCATCTTCGCAAACGATTCTGCTATTCTTAGAATACTCTCAAGATGTCTGACTGTGATCGGAAATGAACCGGTTGTGTTACTCTCTCTTCTCAGATCTGCATATACTCTTGAGACTTTATCCATGTCCATTTGATTGAGCTTAGGATGCACTCTAGTTCTTGCGTAATGGATATATTTGACTAGAAAATCCTGTTCAATTGGCGAAATTTCATTCTCTTTCTGCTTCTTAGCTTCAGCAAGTCTTCTTCTTTGGCCTTGAGGAACAATATCGTCATCTAAGTCTTCTCCTTCATTCATTTCGTATACAGGATCATCTGTGATAGGATGGGATCTAATATGTGAATCGATAACGAAACTTGCTAGTCTTTCATCCACATCTGGATTAACTAAATCCCTGACAACACACAGAATGTCAAATCTCGATAAAATAGGCTCTGTTAAGTTCACATTCTGTAGAAGATTCATGGTCGAGTTATACCTCCCTCCGATAGGATTAGCGGCTGCCACAATAGAGCACCTTGCCTGCAGGGTGGTCACAATACCGGCCTTGGAAATAGAAATCGACTGCTGTTCCATAGCTTCGTGAATCGATGTTCTATCTTGGTCGTTCATCTTATCAAACTCGTCAATCAAACAAACACCTTTGTCAGCAAGTACCAAAGCACCCCCTTCTAGAGTCCATTCTCTTGTTATAGTGTCCTTCCTAACAGAAGCTGTTAAACCAACCGCGGATGCTCCTTGACCTGTAGCAAAGACAGCTCTGTGCGCAGTTTGCTCTACATACTTGAGAATCTGTGATTTTGCTGTACCAGGATCACCTAGCAACAACACGTTTATGTCTCCTCTAATAGAGTGTTTTCCATTCACATCCTTCGGCACACCGCTAAATAAAGAACAGGCAATTGCAGTTTTGATGTCTTTATGCCCATAAATTGAAGGGGCCATGGAAGCGATAATTTTATCAATTATTCCTCTCTCTTTGCTCATTTGTCTAATCTTTTTCTCATCTTCTTCAGTCCATTGGAATGGAGATAAACCACCTTCAATGATAGAGCCATCTCCTCCTTTTGTGGCCCCTTCTCTTCTCTTGATAGAGTTGGCTTCTATGACAGTCATGAAAACAGGGAATCCGTTCTTAGCATTTAGAGTTCCATCATAAGAATTCTTGTAAATTCCTGTAACTTCTATCTCCTCGCCTGGTTTTGCCATGTCAACTAAGTCCCACAGTAGAATGACCTCCTTATGACGAGGTAATCTACCAGCAGGTACAGATCCTGGCGATTCTTGTAACGTGATTCTCTGGTAATTACGATACAATGTCTTTTCTGAGTTCATTCTGAATGGACCACGAGATTGACAGTTTGTGCAGAAGGTGACTCTGACCTCTTGATTGGAGTCTTGGAAGAAAGGACCCAAAATAGCATCGCACTTTAAACAGTTGAATTTCACATATTTTAATTGAGGAAAAACTCCTGTTCTTCTTGTAACAACACCGCTGACCCTAACTAGGGAATTCAAGTTCGATTCTCTGAGCTCTCTTAAATTGTTAACAGTAGGGAAATCAGCGATTCTGACGTGGATTTCTGAATGGATTTGTCCATAATCTGGGTAGTGCAACTCAGTTGCTTCCATGGCCACGACGTCAAACACTTTTAGGACCTCCTCGGGACATGTTGTGAGAAACAAAGCCAGAATAGCTTTGGAATGTAGTAGATGAATATAAGAGACTTCCAAACTCTCGCTGTTGATCTCACCCAAGGTTCTAATTCTGCTACCGTACACAGATCTACCCTGTTCGTCGGTGTATTCAAGTAAGAATGACTTAAGTTCTCTGGCAATGGAACGAGTGACGTTTGGCATCACAATCCATTCAAGAATGGAAGGTGCCTTGACTTCAGCCAAAGCCTCCAAACTGAGTTCCTCGGTGAGAGGGTCGACGTCATCGAAATAATCCTCCGGGTCTTCGTCGTATCTGTGTCGTCTTCTACGCCTCTGGATAGGCAACCCGTACTCGTCACGAGGTATGTCTGCGCCATCTTCTTCATCGAGATCGAGATTGGCGCCTCTGACCAGCTGGTCTCTTGCATTCAGCATGGAGTCCACTCTTCTTCTTTCTGAGGCGGAGAGTTCCTCGTATTGGCCCTCATCGTCGATATCTGCCTCTTCGTAGTGATCTTGGGCTGGATTAGCAGCATAGTCATTCTCCATTGCGTCTCCAATCAAATCAACTCCTGTCTGCTCCTCAAGTCTTTCTTCGAGATCATCTACGTCGTTGAAAAGAGCTCTCTCGTCGTCATCCCGATCTTCATCGTCCTCGAACGGAAGACCTGGTGACGAAGGGATGTCTCTTGGGGACGATCCAATCGATGACGGTGGAACTGGAGATGACCGTTGTGTTGGTGAAACATATACGTCTTCGTCGGACTCATTTTCCTCCGAGATTTGTCTTTTTCTAGGGCTTCTTCTGTCAGACATTTTTAGATCCCACTTGTTCGATAATCCCTTTTGAAACTGGTTCACGAAAAGTTAATGGAGGTCTTTTTTTGCCGATTTGTTTTCCAAATCTCTTTTTGCACGTTGACAATACCTTGAAATTTTCCTCCTGAGCTCTTTTTGTCTCTCAAAATGCCAAAACTTACGATCCTCAATAAAACACGTCTGATACTTAACTGAACAAGAAGCGATTTCCTCTTTGTCTCTAATTTTTTCATGATCCCTCTTTTTTTCCATTTTAGGTTAATTGGTATGTTAACGCGAGCCATTAGCCCAAAGGGGGGAACGTGTAACGGGACGGGCGCGACAGATCATAATAATGGCCTAAGCAAACAAAAAAGCTTTAAACAAGCTTTAACAAGGGTCAAACAAGGGTCGAACAAGCAAACATCAAATCAACAGACATTTGATTCGGTCAGTGAAGTGAATTTTCATTCATGGAAAGGTCTTTGCTATAGAAATTTAAATTGTTTATGACCAACAGCTGATTATCTAATCTGATCTTCAATAGCTAAAAAAAACTAGCGCAGTTTCAGAAAAATTTGTATAGACGCTTTGTTGGTGATCGAGGATCAATGCAATAGAGGGTTTGTGGAACTTTAGTCAATGAACTTTTAAACTATAAAGAACAACATAAATACAGTGCACATACATAGGTTTTCCGGGTGATTTATGGTGAAAGAGTCCCAAAACAAGGTGGAAAAAAGCGGGAATCGCAGAAGATACATTGTGGATCAAACATAAACAAACCATCAGACTGCATACAACGTAGTCCACCAGAAGTAAGTATGAATTTCCACACGATTTCACCTAAGTAAATATTGCTAACACACAAAAAGTGAGTTTTTCTCGAGGAAACAACCGTCCTTCCTATGAAGCCAGTGCAAGCCGTCACAACCCTAAACCAGTGAGATCGAAACTCGATCAGCTCGATCTCGATCCTGAGTCAGGCACAATAGGTCGCAAGCGGTCTCTTGTGCGCAGGGATCGTACAAAACGAAATTCAGTCACTAGTACAGGAAGAAGAAACTCAACCATCACACATTCAAGTTCCTACAGAGATCGTCCCTCTCATAGAGATTCCATAGGAAATGATGAGACGGTCATACCGTTACAAGACCTCCAATTAAACTTACATGATAATACGACAAACGTGAAAACTAAATCAGATACAACAGACCAGCGTACAATTCAGGTTGTGGAAACCTATGGACTGAACGACGAGCGGGAGGATGAAAGAGCTCCACTTAACCATCAATACTCATCTCTACCGGCAAAGAGAATGGAACTCGAAGACGACACAAGGTCCATATCATACTGGAAAATATACTGTTATGCGGTTTCCTTTTGGGCTCCATCTCCATTATTAAGTCTCTTCGGTTTTAAAACAAAAGAGAGACAGTATGCCTGGAGAGAGAAAATAGGACTCATCTCAATAATTCTTTGTACTGGAGCTATCATTGCATTCTTGACATTTGGATTCACTAGAACAGCATGTACAGGCGTCAGAATGCGCCTTAAACCGACAGATATTTCCACAGGATACCTTGTGATTAATGGTCGTGCATATAATCTGGACTCGTCGTCGCACCCAGCTGCAGAGGGTATCGACGCCGGAACAAATGTCCTTTATCCACCTGTTAATGCAGGTGGAAAGGATGCCAGCTTCTTGTTTCAAAATGTGAACGGAAACTGTAAGGGCCTCATTCAACCTAAGGAAAATTGTTCTATACCTATCCAAGGAGATGAGTTGGCTTGGTATATGCCTTGTAAAGTATTTGATTTAGACGGGTCATCGACTCCCAACTTCACTACAGAATACTACAATGGGTATGCTTGTCACACTTCGGCAAAGGCGCGTCGGTCATTTTATAATTTACAGGTTCAAGGCGACGTTTATTACACATGGGATAACATTGCGAACAGTTCAAGAAATCTGATCGTTTACAATGGCTATGTTTTGGACATGGATCTATTAGACTGGGTTCAAACTGATGATGTGGATTATCCAGAGCTGTTCGATAGAATCAAGAATGATAAGACTATGAGAGGGCATGATATTTCTCTGATTCTTACTGAACCTCATGAGCGTCAAACTGCCAATTGTATGGTAGAGATTTTAAAGGTTGGAGTTGTTGATGTTGACACAATTGGATGTATTGCAGCAACAATTGTTCTTTATGTTTCCTTGGTTTTTGTGCTCTCAATTGTTATTGTGAAGTTTGTTATCGCCTCCTACTTCAAATGGGGAGTAGCAAGAAAACAAGGTGCTTCTGTGATTCCCCTTAAACAGGTAGCGGAGAGAGATAGAAACATTGACGTTTGGGTTGATGATCCGACTTCCACTGCCCCTATTACTACTGTGCCTATGAAAAGAAGAGCAGATTATCACTCTAAACGGAAAGGTCTAAGATTATCATGGGGTGGTGAAATTCTTGAGTTCATCGATGATGACACTGTCCATGTATCTTCTAATGAATATAAACCGAAATACATCACTATGACTACAGAAGCATTTCTTCTTGCTAACAAGAGCAAGAAGCATACCAGAAATCAATCGAGACAATCTTTACTAGATAACTATTCAAACACGGACTTGAGCAACTCGAATCCATTTAAAAGTCCTATTTTAGGAGCAGCAGAAGACAGTGAAATCCATAGCTTGGGTACAGATTTGATTCATGCTGATGCTATTGCACAACCTCCTATTAGCTGGGAGCCATTTGGATATCCACTAGTGCATACCATGTGTTTAGTCACATGTTACTCAGAGGATGAAGATGGTATCAGAACTACTCTAGACTCCATTGCAACTACTGATTACCCGAACTCACATAAACTTATTGTGGTTATTTGTGATGGAATAATCACTGGTGCAGGTAATGATAAACCAACTCCTGATATCTGCTTGGATCTTATGACTGATTTGATTGTTCCAAAAGATCAAGTCCAACCATATTCTTATGTTTCAGTTGCTCAAGGTGCCAAGAGACATAATATGGCTAAAGTTTATGCGGGATTCTATAAGTATGATGACTCAACTGTTCCTCCCGAGAAACAACAAAAGACGCCGGTGCTGTTAGTCGTAAAATGTGGAACACCTTCAGAAATGACTTCGGCAAAGCCTGGTAATAGAGGAAAACGTGACTCTCAGATAGTTTTGATGTCATTCTTGCAAAAAGTCACTTTCAACGAAAGAATGACTGAACTCGAATTTGAAATGTTAAAAGCCATATGGCAGGTAACGGGGCTCATGGCTACTTTCTATGAGCTTGTACTCATGGTGGATGCAGATACACTAGTATATCCAGATTCATTAACGCATATGAATGCCGAAATGGTGAAACATCCTGATATTATGGGACTCTGTGGTGAAACTAAGATTTCTAACAAAGCTCAGTCATGGGTCACTGCTATTCAAGTTTTTGAATATTACATTTCTCACCATCAGTCAAAAGCCTTTGAATCTGTTTTTGGTACGGTAACCTGTTTACCAGGTTGCTTTTGTATGTATCGTATCAAAACTCCTAAGGACTTAAATGTTTGGGTTCCAATATTGGCCAATTCAGATATTGTTGAAAAGTACTCTGAGAATGTTCTTGATAGTTTGCATAAAAAGAATCTTTTACTATTAGGTGAGGATAGATATTTATCATCACTTATGTTAAGAACATTTCCAAGAAGAAAACAGGTATTTGTGCCAAAGGCTGCCTGTAAGACTGTTGTCCCTGATAAATTCAAGGTTCTTTTATCTCAACGTCGTCGTTGGATTAATTCGACTGTTCACAATTTGATGGAGCTTGTATTAGTGAGAGACCTCTGTGGTACTTTCTGCTTCTCTATGAACTTTATTATTGCCGTTGAGTTGATCGGGACACTTGTTCTTCCAGCTTCTATTACATTCACTCTGTATATCATTATCGTTGCAATAGTTTCAACCCCAACCCCTGTGATGTCTCTGATTTTGATGGGCATTATTTTTGGTCTTCCTGGGCTACTGATAGTGGTCACTGTATCCAGTCTATCATACGTGTTGTGGATGCTAATTTATTTCATGTCCCTTCCAATTTGGAACTTTGTGCTTCCGGCATATGCATTTTGGAAATTTGATGACTTCAGCTGGGGTGATACAAGAAAGACTCAAGGTGGAGACCAAGGAGGCCATGATAATAAAGATGGAGAATTTGATGGATCATCTATTATTCAAATGACCTGGAGAGATTATGAGAGGGCCAGGTTGGGACTTGGTGCCAAACACACTATTCCTACTGTATATAATCCAGGATACTTCGATGATAACTTCAATTTGGATGGTGAAACTGGTATTGAAAAATTAGAGGTTGCCAACATTGGGTTTAATGAAGGTTCAACACTAGATCTCGTTGACCCAAATTTTGAGTTACCCACAACACTGACCTACGGTTCGTACAAGACAGCTAACTCCAAGGTGGGAACCTCCTCCTGATTTTCACTATCGATTCACTGATTCATTATTCAAACATATTCCTGTATTTCTTTCTTCAGTTCTTATTCTTTCCATTTTTGCATTTTGCACTCTCTATCGGAAAAACATTACTCATATAATTAAAATAGATGTACATTTGTATCTCCTCTATAAAACTAATATCTATCAAAATTTGCCCTAATTACAACATATTGTCTCCAAATCTCAAAGATATAAACTCCAGTAAGTCGGATACTCCACTTATTTTGTGATCTAATGCAATCGTCTTCACAATCAAGGGATAAAGGATCAGAAGTTTACAGTAAATATCATGAGCATCGTCCTTATCAAGATGATCCAATGCAGTCATAATAGACACTAAGCCACTTAGTATTACCTTAATTTCAACCTTCTGAATCCGTGGAATCGGTTCTTTATTGACCAGTCTCAAATCACTTAACAATTTTCTTAGTGCAAAGGAGCATCGTGAAATAAAGTATGGCAATGACTTTTCGAAAAGCACATTCCCCTCAGAAGGCCGTGAAAAGTCAATTAGATCATTCAAACACCTCTTAGATAGTTTCAACCTCGGAAGCTGTGAAAACTGCAACGTTGATCCATATGTCTCACCAAATTCAAAGTTACATAATTTGGCAGACACCTCAAGAGGAGATTTCGAGGTCTCCAAAAATGAGTTTTCAATGTTATCGAGGGAATACAAAAAGGATGATGTCCAGGAAGTTACGATAAACTCCTCTAGTATAGAAGTAGAAATCGGGGATCCGGAAGCAAAAAATGGTATCAAACTAGATTTCATTTGCTCGTATTTGAGAAGATCAAATTCTTCCAGGTATTGTGAATCAACATCCTCAGGATAAATGAATGATGTCTTGAAGGTCTCTATTAGTAATGGCCCTACTTGTGTCCTTATTTCCTCCCTAATTTGATCAAAATTTTGCTTCTCATCCATGAACGAGCAAATAGCTTGCATAGTGTAAACCAGAGTATCCAAGCTTTCCATCCATAAAAACTTGTCTTCCTTGCATTTATACAAACTGCTTTTTAATTTCGATGGCTCCAGAAGTGCCCTAATTACCTTTAAGATGCACCTATCATTTAAATAAGGAGTTAAATCGCCCAATGACTTGATATGCTTCTGTAACAGCATAATGGCCTCATGGCTTGCTGCAATGAATGTTGGGATCTTTATATCCCTGGATCCCAGCTTTTTCTGTATGATATCTCTAGTGGAAAATGGCAAAATCACAATTAGGTTTAGCTGTTGGATCAATAATGACTCAAATCTTGGATTTGTGAACTCTAAATCCGACAAATTATTAACCACCTGTCTTTGTAATTCAGTGCACTTGATATCATCCTTTTGACCACCGATCAAGATTGGATATCTAATACATGAATTAAGAGCAGCCATCATATGTTCAAATTTGCTCAGAGTCAATAGGCCAGATGTCAGCTTGAACAATGGCCTAAAGGATGATATAAATATTGATAACGACTCCTGGTACAAGGAATCATTGGAGAGATTGTAAGAAATTTGAACGTTGGCCCAGAAATCATAAAGAGACTCGATCAGCTCATCTGGTAATTTGGACTCAGAAGACACAAACAAGTTAAGCAAGTTTCTGTATGCTTTAAATATCTGAATATTCAATTCAGTGAAATTGACTGCCAGAGATATTAAGTTATTGAAGTACTCGAGTAATCCCCTCCAAAATTCGACCATGCTTCTCGAGTTATTGTCATCGAATCGGTATAAATACTGGCCGAAAAGCTTACTCAAACCATTAACAACCAATCCATAACTTTCGATCCATTCTGAAGTTTCATCTTGAGAGGAGGGGTTTCCGTTGGGTATTTCAGTTCGCATAACAATGGGCTTTAAAATAATGTTGTATATAATAACCCATGATGGTGACTGGGTTCCATAAGAATCAATCACATTGAATAACGTTTGTATGGCACCATTTCTGACTTGCGTTCTCATATCCGAAGTAGTTTTGGAGAGTCTGAGAATTAGATATATCCATAGACTCTTGTGGTAGTCTACCTCTTCTAATGAATTGATAGATTTCTTTACAACAAAATCGTCCAACTGTTGTTCTGATTCAATCAGTCTCTCAAATTCAGAGCTGGTTTCATGGTTATTGTAATAGTTTTCAATTTTTTCTTTCAAATAGTCACTGATAAGCCAAAAATAGCTAATTGAATTGCAAGAAATATTGAGATCAAATATCTGTGTCACAAAATTGTACAAACAGTCAATTATTACCTTAATCTGGTTGATTGGAATGCTTTGTAATATATTATCTAAGATGACCTTAAGAGTTTCAAACGCTGATCTGAGAACAGAAATAACGATATCACTGACCGCTTTCTCCTGAAGAACAGCTGTATCCAAATTGTCAATTACTTTAAATGGGGAGTTCAGCATCTGTGTAACAACACTCCATTCACTTTGTATAATAGTTCCAAATCTATCAATTATACTTTTCAGAGTATTCAATGCCTGCAACTGCATCTCAACCTCACAATTTGCAACAAGCAATTCATTAGAAATGGGCAATTTGTTTAAAGTAGATACAAGCTCATTTAGAGCATTCAGCACCTTCGTTTCTGTCTCTAAGTTAATTTCATTTTCATTGTTAACAGAAGATTCTGACTCAAGATCATGACTAAATCCTGAAACTGCAAGACTTACGATGACAGAGTCCAGACTTCTAGTCACCAATAATCTCAACTCATTATCCAGAGATCTGTTGCCTGCCAGTCTTGTATAAAACTCATTGATATAAGTCCAATTTTCGTCCGATGATATAAAGAACTTCAAGGGATTGATCTCACAAACGTCCGTGAGCTTGTTTATAAAAAAACTTCTATTATAAATACTCGGTTCTAGTTCTCCATTTTGGTTCACAGGCTTCATGCCAAACCCATCTTCAGTATTCAGTGTGTTCATTATCACTCTATCTGACAGCCTCATCATTGATTTGATAATGAAATGGAACACCTCTGGGGATTGTAGGCTGATGCTATCCGCAAGCTTCTTTAGAGACGATTCAACAGAAGAGAGATCAGGATTCGTTAGGGATGATGGGAAGGCTGGAACTTCCTTAATTTTTAGATCCGAAGGGCCATCAAGATAGTAACTAATCCATTGCAGAGTAATCATAATTATGTCCCAGCTATCTTCTAATATTGCACCTAATGAAGTAGCCAAACTTATAAGAACACGAAAACATAATATCTGTCTTGAGTTTATGTTTCTGGAATAAAGAGAGACCGTCGCAGGCGGTTGAGAGACGTCTTCTGAAGTTAAAGAACCGTGAGAGATGTTTGATACAGCGTTTCCTATTGTAGAGCTGATAGTACCAACGAGGGTCTCGCCGAATGATAAAATCCGATTGTTTTGTTCCTCCTTGTCTGGAAGCCTTAAAGTAGACAGAGCAAAAAAGTGCAATATTTGATCCCGAGTTTCTTTGAGAGACAATATACCAGATGCATGGCACAATTTTTGTAGTGCTCGTATCAACTTGGAGAACGTCTCATTATCCAGAGTAGAATACATGAAAACTTCATATAATGACAAAAGATTTTTCCAATTCAAAAGAATCATATACTTGAGACAGTCATAGTCCTGCTTCATAGCCTTATTTTGTTCACTATCGATGTTGAAAGAACTGTCATCAAGAAAAGATATCGAATGTGCATTATCAGAAATAAAATTTTTGGAGGCCAGATCAATGGTAAAATTGCAAATTCCTTCACTCAAGCTCATTATTGATTGGGAGATCAAGTACAGTTGGTAAGTTTCAGGACAAGGAGGTGGATCCTGTTTGTCAAGTGAATCAATATAAGGAAGCTTCATTGATGATTTTACTGACGATATACCAACTTTGGTATCTTCTGATTGGCGAAGTGAAGATGTAGAAGAGATTATTGAAGTTCTTCTACCCTTTGGATTAGAACTAGATCCTGGTAAAATAGGTGCCGAGTTAGGAGTTTGGCTAATGATGGCTGCTTGTACCAAACTTCCTGTGTTAATTATTTGTTTGCCATCGTCAGTTAACTCAATACATGCAACGAGAAAGTCATCGAGCACTTTTCTTCTCTCTTCTTCCTGGTTGTTGTCATATTCCATAAATATTCGCTTGGTTAGCCCAAAATCTTTAAAAATTTCACGATAAATCTCGAGAGCCAAAGTCTTCTTCCAGCTTGGTGACATGGATTCCTTTCTCAGAGTATGAGTCAGCAAAGATAATGTGACCTCTGACTCAATCTTAAGTACATCGAATTCATCATGAATGAGAATTGAGATAAGTCTTGAAACTCTTACCATTACGGTAAAATCTTTGCTTGAAGATAAGAATCGGAGCAAAATCGGAGCCACACGGATTCTCAGTAAATGAGAAAGCTCACCATGCTCAGTGAACAGTTTCTTATTATTCTTAATTATGCTTTCCAATAGCTCAAAGCCAAAATCTTCTGTGATATAATTGGTCTTCAGAAATAAAGGCTTGTGGTGTTCGATCAAAGTACATAAATCGTTAACTATCCTTTGGACATCATATGCACATGGTCCTATCTTAGTGGAGGAATTGGTGCTAGTTGGAACCTCGAAGGTTAAACTGTCGCTTACCTCTGTGCTATCTGAACTCTTTTTATCCTCTTCATTGACTTTTTCAAAAACTATATTTAGAAGTTGTAGAAATGTTGCCTGTGCTGTATTTGTCACTGCAACCATCTTGTTGGAGCTCTGCAATGATGAACATACTAATAGTAATTTAGACAGCGATTCATTGCCTATGAACATCGAGTAATTTTGGAAAAAACTGGGTAGCAATTGTAATATTTTGAGTTGAATTTCGATTGAGGAGTGTGTCGATTCCAGAAGGGCTTCAATTATTAAATCCACTTTTGTAACAGGTAATGCATTGGCCATTATCAGCTTGTTTAAACTCTGCAGAGCAATTGCGGTAAATTTAGCATTCTTAGATTGACATGATAGTAAAAAGGGGTTAATAAATTCCGGGGTTTGTGATAATGACTTGAGAAATGCAGACTCATTTCTGTTTTTTTCTGGAATCGTTTGAAATGCTTTAAGGATCTCCAATGATTTATCAGAGGCATGTCTGATGTCTGTGTTTCGTCTCTTGGCCTCAGAGGAGAGGGTCATAAGATCCGATGATAGCTGTTGTACCAGACCCATTCTTCTATAATTTGCCAGGTTTTCTTCGTGATTTTGAATCTCTACAACTTTTTGTTGTTATTTTGACCTGGCAGTCTAAATTCTCTAACAATTCCCTCTTCGTTGGTCTTTCTGTCTCCAAACAACTAAACAAAGCACATCATAATCACTACGTAATTCAATTACAATTAAAACCAAACATATCGACATCTCTACACCGAATAATTTCGGAGGAGTGAAAAATTCAGTTCTCCAGATCTTAGAGAACTATATAGGATTTGAAGAGTGATGTGGGTGATTAAAGCTATAGTGCAGAGGCAGAGCAATTGGAAGTTGTAATTCATATAGTACATGTTGTCAAGCGTCATTATGGAAGGAGTTTTTGCTGTTAATAAACCTTCAGGGATCACATCAAGCAATTTTTTGAACCGTCTGAATCACATCTTTACCAATTCCAATGCTTTTGAAGAGTCATTGAATGAGATCAGGCAGAAAAAACAGGCAGGAAACTCAAGAAAATGGAGAAAGAAGTTCCAGAATGTCAAAGTTAAGATGGGACATGGTGGAACTTTAGACCCATTGGCGTCTGGAGTGCTAGTTATCGGAGTTGGATCTGGGACGAAGAGACTCGGAGATTACACTAATGGATCTACTAAAGTGTACGAGACGGAGGCTTTATTAGGTGGATCCACAACTACTGGAGACTCGGAGGGTGAACTTCTGACTTTGAATGAAGTAGAACATATTACTTCAGACTTGTTGAAGTCCACTGCAGAGAAGTTTGTCGGGACGTTAGACCAAATGCCTCCTATTTTCAGTGCTCTTAAGATGGATGGAAAGCCATTATATGAATATGCTAGAAAAGGGTTACCTCTTCCGAGAAAAATTGAATCTCGTGAAATTAAGGTAATCGATTTCAAACTTGCCGATGATTGCTTGACAACCAAACATGATTATCAATTTCTTAAAAACCAGGTGGATGAAGATGGTACAACATTGGTTCAAAAGCTTCACAACAATCCAACACTTAACGATCATCAAATATCATTTTCTAGGGAATTTTCAGAAAGATGCAAAACTGACTCAACTTTGAATGAGGACCCTGAGCCTGTGAGAGACATACAGGAAGCCAGTAAACTCGATGACAATCTTTACAGAGCGCCGTTAATTCATTTCACGGCCACTGTCTCTTCAGGAGCATATATTAGATCACTGGTCAGTGACTATGGAAGAGCATTGGGGTCTTCTGCGTACATGGTGAAGTTAATCAGAAAAAGACAGGCAGAATGGGAACTGGGGAAAAATTGTTTTGAGATAGAGGACTTTGAAGATAACGATGAGCAAGTTTGGGCCAAGGTTCTACAGCAGGTGTTTACTGAAGGATCAGAAGTTGATGTCAAAAAGAATATGGAGGCTTCTAAGATGGAATGTTCCCAAACTGGCAACGGCCAGAAGGAAAAAAGAAAGAAGATTGAAGAAGACAAACAAGACAAAGCTGAAAACTCTGAGGGAATTACTAATTCGCAGACTGAACCTGAGATCTAATAGATTATCCGCTATAATTTCGATAAAAATGACATGTATAATATCATTTTAAGATACAAAATAGAATTACCAATGTTGTCCATGTGAGCCATGCTAAGTAGCCACTACCAATGATGTTATGTGAAGCTTCTGACGTAATTTGTCCAAAAGAAAACGCATTACAAGCCATAAAAGTGTCACCCGAGTTCAAAAACTTGTAATCACAATAACTCAGTTTAACATCAGCATCATCAACAGGGCACATGAAACCCAGATCCGAGGGACAATCTCTCACTAAGGCATTACATATATTAACGCAAGGTAATACCTCGTAATAACTCAGTGGAGGTTTCACGGTGTCACTGATGAATGAATTTCTGCCTTCGAGCTTGTCGTATGATTTGTACAGCGCATGTTCTTCAGTAGAACATCTCGGAATTGTAACAGCGCATAACCACCGTCTGTAGGAGTCCCTACAATCATCGCAAGTCTTTATTGGAGAAAATCTAGCTTCAAGTTCAGTATCACAGGCAATTTGTTGCATTGCATACTCAAAATTCGTATAATAAGAGGCAGAATTATTATTGTATAATTCAGTGAGTTCAGTGAGGTTATGCGTTCCATTCACATACTCTGAGGAAGCTGGAACTGCGTATGCCACCTCGGAGCAAAATTCAAGCCCGTATATTACCTTACAGGCTTCTGTATCCCTTGTTTCAAAATCAATTTGTTGAAGTATGACATTAAAAGTGGGATTCTTGAATTTCTCGACCAATACCGCACTATATGCAGTGGAACCATTCAATCCTTCAATATATAACAGCCTCTGGTCACCACTGACAGTGTCATTATTTATCGTGTATGAGATTAATGGGCTATCAAGAAAATTCTCTGGTATGGTCTCGTTACTAGAGATCTGGTCAAATATCAGGAGATCAAATTCAGAGGAAGATGACCAGAGGTGGTACCCCGAAAATAGAGCTGATTCATAGTCGTAATCAATCAACGAGATAGTTGACCCTCCATAGAACTGGAAACTTAATGAGCATGAGGTTACATTGAACTGATATGTCCATGTTTGATCTAGCGGACAATCGGAACAGGAATCTGAAGAAAACCTGATAAACAGGAATCTATTTAGGGCATCCTTCTCCACAGATAATTCTGTAGAGGCAAACTGGTGTGAAAAATCAACTTCTTCAAAATTTCTGGAATTACTAACATCAGTTTCAAAAGTGTAGAGCATTGTGAGACCACTAGATTTATCAGAAATCCAATTTTGAGGAATAGAAATAATCGAAGAATTGACAAGTATATCGTCCTCAGTATCGTCCAGGTTGATTGCAAACGCAAATATCTGAATCATATCAATTCCTATTTCAGCTTCAATAATGCTCACATTATTTTCCTGAGTGTAATTACAATCAAAGCTGCCTATTGATTTTTCTGAAAGTCCTCTAAACAAACCATGAAAATCACGTTTATCCAGACCCCTCATAACTTCTATCTCTTCAAATATGTTATCTTTGACCCCAAGTGGATCTTCATAGTTTATCCCAAAGTATGATTCTGTTCCATCATACACTGTATCCACCTCTTCTATGTCTGATTCGTGTAATTTCTGTCTTGGAGACATACCAGGAGACTCAAGTAAGTTCGCTTTTGGGATTGAATAAATGATAGGCTGTATGGAGAGGTCCCCATTATCTCCTCTTATCAAGCCAAAGATCAACAGCCAAATACAGTTCAGCAGCAGAATCCTCATAATATGCTACCAATAACCTCCTAAATGCCTATATCCCTGTCATTACCTGCTGTCACTACTAGACAGATCTGAATCGGTAGAAATCGTCTTCAATTCCACTGAGATTAGCTTAAATTTATGACCTCCAGGTTTCTCAGATATAATGATTACATAAGCTGACATATTAAACTTCTTTGATAAAATTGAAGTGTCTCTGAATTATTACTTTTGGAATATAGTATGAATGATTAGTACTGTTTAAATTATTTTCATTTACTGATATTATCATAGTAAAGTAAGTGAAGACATATTTAGTTGAGTGAAGGTATATAACGATTATCAGGCATCTAGTAAATTAGATAATTTTCATCTGTTGATTAGATCAGCAAGAAACCACAGTCTCTTCGAGAAGATGCCTTTAGAAAGAAAGAATAATGACTATTGAAGTTGAAGCTTATCCTTTAGAAGCTTCTCAACTGCTGAAATAGCATCTTCGATACCCTTAACTTCGGTTCCCATACCTTGACAAACATTGCCTTTTCCTCCAGCTTTACCTCCGATAAAAGTCGAGGCAAGAGAAGCGACATCAGTAGCGGGAACTTTGGAAAGATGTTCGTCAGAAATATACACACCTTGGGCAATCTTAGGATCTGTCTTGAGACCAGTTATCAAGAATAATGATTTTCCTTTATGCTCCTTCTTCACTAAATTAATAGCTTCAGTGATCACCTTGGCATTTGCAGAGATGTCAACATGCTTGACCAAGAATGGAGCTTCTGCATTTTCAGTAAAGAATTCTTTGACAGAGTCAAGTGCCTTCTTTGTGTCGACCTTTTGTCTGGTCTTCACTTCATCCTTGTAAACTTTATCCACCTTGGTAAATTTGTCCTTCAATTCAGCTTTCTGCAAGACAGAAATTGATAACTGGCCCAATTTGGTTCCTGTTTCTTTTAATTTCTTTTCTTTCTCTTCGCTAAATGGCATATTATTAATTAAGTCCAATGATTCGCCAAACTCCTTGGCAATTCTTTGAACCTCGTGCGCCTCGGTACCAGTGACTGCTACAATTCTCCTGATTCCTTTAGCGATACCACTTTCTTCAACAATAACAAAGTCCTTGATGTCTGCAGTCTTAGCTACGTGAGTTCCACCACAGAATTCAATGGAGTATGAATGCCATTGTTTATTTTCTGGGTTGGCCAATAGGTCTTCAACAGGAACACCAACGGAAACAACACGAACAGGGTCTGGATATGTTTCACCAAAAACAGCTCTCAAACCATTAATTGATCTTGCAACATCCAAACTCACAGGCTTCGAATATACAGGTAAGTTCTTCTTGATCAATTTATTTGAAATGGATTCAACCTCTTCCAATTGCTTCAAAGAGACACCGGTCTTGTGAGAAAAGTCAAATCTCAGCTTTTCGGCAGCAACTAAAGAACCTTTTTGATCAACGCCATCACCTAAAACCTCTCTCAGAGCCAAGTTCAAAATATGGGTACCAGTATGGTTGTTTCTCAATGGCCATCTTCTTAGCTCATCATATCCAGCAATGACTTCATCACCAACAGAGAGAACACCTTCCACCAACTGACCAGTATGTAAAACATATCCAGCATACACTTGGACATTCTCAACATTGAATTCTGCAAACCCATCGATAACAATCTTACCAGTGTCAAACTCCTGACCACCTTGTTCGGCATAGAATGGAGTTTTCTCGAGCAAAAAGCCAATTTGCTCCGTATCCTTGATATCTTTAGTAGAATTGTAGAATTGGTTTCCAGAATAAATACCAACTATAGTGGTATTTATGTCTTCATTTCCATATTTAGGAGAGTCATCAGTCTTTGGAATCTTGTCATCAGACTCAAGATAACCTAACGCATGAACATCAAGCTTAAGTAATTGCTTGGAGGACTTTGTACCAGTTCCCTTGGAGGCTTCTCTGGATGCAATCTTGGCCTTCTCAAAAGCCTCTTCATCAATTTTGAGACTTGCTTCCTCTGCCATTAATCTCGTCAAATCAACTGGGAACCCATAGGTATCATATAATCTCCAAACATCTTTTCCAGCCAAAGTTTGTTCAGGAGTCTTAGATGCAATAATTGCATATTGTTCAAACAGCTTCTCACCACGATCTAATGTTCTAGCAAACGAAGCCTCTTCCTCATCTAGAATCTCAAAGATGGAATCAGTTTTATGTGTCAATTCTGGGAAAATGTCTTTCACTTGCTCTATCAAGGTAGGAGATAATTGGGAAAAGAACTTTCCGATTGGATAGTTCATATATTTTCTAACATATCTAGCACCTCTTCTTAGAATTCTTCTCAAAACATAGCCTCTTCCATCATTGTTAGGGACACCACCATCTGCCAAAGCAAATGTCAATGTACGAACGTGATCTGCCAAAACTCTGTAAGCTGTGTCAATTCCATCAATGTCATCCTTACCAAATTTACCGGAGTATGGTCTAACACCAGTGATCTCTTGGATCTTCGAGAATAAAGGCTGAAAAACGTCAGTATCGTAATTGGATCTGACATCCTGCAAGATAGAAACCAGTCTCTCAAAACCCATACCAGTATCGATATGCTTGGCAGGCAATGATTTCAAAGACCCATCAGCCTCTCTGTTGTATTGAATAAACACATTATTCCAGATTTCAAGAACATCTGGATCATCCTCATTGACAAGAGAAGCAGCATTTCTTCCACCGATTCTATCATAATGAACTTCTGAACAAGGACCACAAGGACCCTGATCTCCCATCTCCCAGAAGTTATCCTTCACAGAACCTGGTAAGATGTGATCTTCAGCAACACCCACTTGCTTCCATAACTCCTTAGCCTCAAGATCAGGATCGAGTCCTAATGCCTTGTCTCCCTCAAAATATGTGACATATAATCTATCTGGCTTTAAACCGTAAACCTTCGTTAATAATTCCCATGAATATCCAATGGCCTCCTGCTTGAAGTAGTCGCCAAATGACCAGTTACCCAACATCTCAAAGAAGGTGTGATGATATGAATCTCTACCCACATCCTCCAGGTCATTATGTTTTCCTCCTGCTCTTATACATTTCTGTGAATTCACAGCTCTCTTCAGAGAAGCAAATGGAGAAGAAGGATCCACAGTACCCAAAAAGATCGGCTTGTACTGATTCATACCGGCATTGGCAAATAAAAGTGTTGGATCATCGTGTGGAATTACTGATGATGAAGGAACAAAAGTATGGCCATTTTCCTTGAAGTATTCAAGAAACGTGCTACGCACTTTGGAGGCAGTCCACTGGATTCTATCTCCCGACATTGTGTTCAGCTCTTTGTAATTCGAAATCTTTCTGATAATCTGGTAGCTGTTCCGTGATGCTAATCCTAACTTGAATACCCTATGAATCCTAATGTTCATATATATTCAAGAAGACTGACAAACTATATCCTTTCTTCGGAATAATTTGCTAATATTATCTCAAGATATTCTCTCTGAACCTACTACTATAATGGTTCTCGGTTCTGCCTACTCATAGATAACTCTACTTAACTAATAGGCAACAATCCTTTATTTTAAAGACAAAATAAAATTGGCCGTTTGTCCAGCGACACAGAAAGAACAGTTGTGGCGCATGAATCGATATTTCACCAGCCCCATTAATGTGGCTTATAATACATCCTTACCCTGGTACGTCAGACCACAAAAAGGGTAGCATCGATATGGTATATCCCAATTAAAGTGTCAAGATCACCCAAACTAAGGTTTTCTTTGCAATATTTAGTACAGATTGTTCTATTACAATTGCACAACTGGAGCAGAAAATTATGGTTAAAAGAATAAGTTATTTCATTAATCGAGTGAGATAGAAATACTATCTTAACGTAGTGACTAAAGAATTGAAAATATTAAGATGGAAATAACTGAAAAGCCTTTAGAAATTCAAGGGCCTTGGCACCGACTAGATGTCCGGAAATCATGCAAATGCAAGAGTTAAAAAGTTAAAATGGGTATCTAATTGGTATAAAATAATGACCAAATCACCCATAAAGGCTTTGCGAATCGAAAAGCCAAACCTTGACCAATAAAATGTTACTCTATAATTCAAGCGTTCAGGAAAACTCCAATAGACAATCGTTCTATATTTACAATAGTAACGACTTTACTTCTATGGCACAAGCTGATTAGTAGAAGAAGGCAGCAATGAATGCAGCACCCAACAGACCAGCAGAGGCGTAACCCTTGGCAGCAACACCCTCCAAAGCGGTAACAGATGAAGCAGAAGATGAAGAACCAGATTCGGTGCTGGAAACCAAAGTAGTTGGAGCAGTAGTTGCAGAAGTCTCTGTAATGGTAGTAATAGCCTCACCAGTGAGAGCTTCGGTAGATCCACCCTCAGTGATGGTGGTGGTCCATGAAACAACAGTTCCCTCTGGAACCTCGGTAACCTTAGCGTATCCACATGAAGTAACGTAAGTAACAGTTTCAGTGGAACCAACGGAAGTCTCTGTGTACACGATAGTGGTAACTGGAACATCGGTTGGGGTGACAGTAACAGTGGTAGCGTAAGTAACAGTTGCCTCAGTTTGAGTCAATGGGCAGATTGTGGTGTAGACAGTCTCACCAGTGGAGATAACAACAACACCAGTCTCAACGGTTGAGACCTCACCAGTACAAGCTTCCTCAGTACAGGTAACAGTGACAGTGGTAGCTTCAGGAGTACATGGAACAGTGGTGGTAACAGTAACAACGCTCTCAACAGGGGTGTAGGTAACAGTCTCAGTGAGTGGACAGTAAGTAGTGTACACTGTGGTACCTTCGGTGACTGTAGTGACACCAGTAACAATGGTGCTAACTTCCTCAGAGCAGACTTCTTCAGTACAGGTAACAGTGAGGGTAACGGTAGACTCAGCAGTTTCAGTGGTGATGAAAGTAGTTGGAGGAGCACCAGAACCTGGAATAACAACGGTTGCAGTCAAATAGAACACTCTCTTATCTCTCTTAGAGCTAGTTGGATCTAGAGTCAAAGCGAAGTGACCAACGTAAGTACCTGCAGCACCATCGACACTACCAAAGGCACTGAACACAACCTCAGAGAAACCACTTGTTGAAATCGAACAAGTGACATCGATTTCTCCAGAAGTAGAGTCGTCCTCGAATCCGGATTCGGCAGCTCCATCGTAGGCAATAATGTTTCTGGTTGGGTCCCATGGGAAGGTCTCATCCAAAGACAAGATATCGAAAACAGTGAACTCCAAGAGGGTTGGAATGTGGATATCGTATCTTGGCTCATCACCATCTAACCAACCGACAATCCATGGGGTGATGTCAGATGGAGGAGCAGATGAGGTTGGAGTTGTGGTGTTTGTGTAATCGGCAGCAACGGCCAAACCAGCAAAGCTGATCAAACTAGTAATTGAGAATAATGATAGCTTCATTGGTGTAACTATAAGTGACTAACGAGCGAGATATACAACACTAATGTGGCTATCAGAAGCTTTACTACTAGAAGAAGTCTTTTATTTTGCGATGAGAGTCACCTAATGCGAACGTTTTATTTTTATACTCTTATATTCCTATACTCATTTCTTGCTAACCACATTCTTAGATTTCGCAAACAACGCAAGATGCAGCAAATTATGCAATATCTTTCAGCCGTCCATTTTGAGAAATAATATGCAGAATTTATTCCCTAACGCATCACATTTGACAGATCTCTATTCATATCAGAACAATCATGGCCATTATGATCTAACATTTGTATTTTGCACGCCCTAATTTTACTCTCATTTTGGATAAATTTCGGAAGGGCCCCTTTTTGAGATGTTGTCTCGACCGATAAGGAAAGTAATTAGTAGCGTTGAAATTGAGGCTTTATTAGTCCACTTTTACAAATTTTACAGTTTGCAGGGGGCAAACACAGGAGATCAAACCAGGCCCGGTGGATCGGGGTGTAGGGCCTATGATGGGCAGGTATCAGATGGCATCGCAACGCTAACTAATATCAGTTAAGATGCTCCACATGTGATAATGAAATTGCTTTTGGTTCTCCTTTATGAGGGCTGGGCTTAGATATCGGTCGAATCTGGAATGAGCTGTAGAAATGGAAAGCCGAGACAAAGAAGTAATATCGGGTCCAGAGTAATAATCTCGTGTTTCACTAAACACTCGCTCGAACATTTGCCTGTGGTCCATTATTTTTGTGTGTCTAACCAGGGAGCTCATGCTATGATCTCTACCACCTGTTTTCTAATTTCCCTTCCTCTAGATCCATTGTATGCAACCCCCTGTTGCGGTGAGAATGCAAATTTTCATGCGTAACCCATTTTAGGAATGCCACATGCGGACATTTGTTTTTCTATCAGCGAATTTATTCTACGGCGCAGTCACCGCAATGACTAATAGTGATGCGACCCGAATAGGAATATGAAAAGTAACATTCCGGAGCCCAAAAAATCTGCTTCAGGGCCAAATTTGACACAACTTCAACCTTATATAGAAAGCGATGAGAAGGAATTCTGAAAAAGATAAGAAAATGGCTGTTTTAGGAAAGATCCAGATCCGTCTTGAACTAGCAGAAACCTTCTACCCAGAAAGTCACTCCAATTCAATATGAAAGCAACATTCCCTGGACAATTAAGGAATTTTTTGATTCCAAATGCGCAAATACAAGTTCATTTCATTCCACACATGTAGGCACCACACATGTTGAAAATGTACCTACAGTTAGTTTGTCTAACAAGATGGATACTAGCACAGCTGGAATGAAATTCAATCCTGTGATCCAGTCCGTTATTAAACCTGGATTGGGACTTTTCTGGGCGATGGACAGCTATTTCATCTAGTATTTTACACTACTCATGAAAAATTAATTGCTTGCATTCGACCCTCAGGGTCTCCAAAGGCATTCCTACCGTCTATTCCATAAATCTCTGTATCTGCTATTTTTGGCATCCATCGTCTTATTATATCTAGGCGCACTAAAATCTGCAATCCAGAAACAGTTTCATATACGGCTAACAAAGCCCTAATTCGAATGGCTGCTGCCCCCCTCATAAAAAATTTTATTTGGCTTTCATAACGGGAGCACCTCATCCAAACTGCCAAACTGCTCCTCTCACTGTCTGATACCTCGAATCTCCATGACACAAACGACAAGTCCCTCGCATTTATGTAAACATGTTGCGTTTCCTCCGAAGAGCAGTAATTTTTTACACACATCAGATCCTATAGATTGAGACAACACTTATTGTGACTCCTATTATGTGGATTTACGATGTCTGATTGTCACAGTTCTGTCGAAATATTCTTTAAACCCTACATTGTCGAACGATTTCTAGGTAATGTTCGCAGACAAACGAGACTTTTACGATTCTGATCCTATAAACTGCCACAATACGAACCCCGATGATGGCCGTGTTATGATTCCGGATAACTGATACGATCTCCAAGGGCTCGTATATATGCTATCGACTATCTTACGATTTCGATTAATCTTGTAGAATTTTCTTCGAGGATGCATTGCAGCCGAAAAAGCAGCATACGGCCCATTTGTTGTTGACAAGTCCCATGTCTGAACAGAGGTCGGTTGGCACAGGCTTATTCTGATTCGAATTAAACGAAGATTCAACTGACAAAACAAAAAAAAGCACCGACTACATAATACAGATGTGCCCAGATTCTTGTGGCTATCACCATCTCTATAAGTTGATAAATGAAGCACCGGAATAGACCCTAACATAACCGGTTTCCTAGTGGGAATTTATTACATGTTTTCTACAATTGTCTGATTTGGACGTGGATGACCTAGATTCTCTGACAAGTCTCTCCTCCAGGCTCTTTCAGTCTCCCCGATTCTCACATAACCAGTTCTACTTGCTTCCATGCTCATTATCAGATCTCCCGAACCACGATGGTAGAACCGAAAATTGGGTAATCCATGCCTCCCATCACTCAAATGAACACATCCATTTATCTCTCAAAAGCTCAGAATATTAAGTATTAGTATTCTAGATTCTAGCTTTAAAGGTTTAAACAGAGACACTGTAGTTATTTGTTTTTGGTCATTCGACTTGGTATTTTCATAGCTGTCCGCCATTGAAACAAACAGGTTCTGAGGCTATCTATAAATAGAAGGTAAACAACAGACTTTCGATAGGTCAACTCCAGACATTTTGGTGTGAAAAGAAAGCCGATAGACCTGATCCTCGGTCGAGCCATATCTTCTCCTTCGATAAAGAATTTTCCTAAGAGTGGTCAATTTGATCACTCATAATAGATTTAAAATAAGAACTCTCCGCTCCCTGGCTCATCCCATGGATTCCTATTGACCGTTCTGACGTTTCCTATCTTGTTCACCATGGTCTGAGTAAATCAGAGTGATTTCATAACTCATCAAAGGTCATTCAGCCTAACAAATCAAGGCTGAGCTCGAATGATTATCTTTATGGTGTAGAGATGTTTTGAAGGGAAAAGCAGAATAAAACGTAAAAGTTTAATAACGTAATATCTCTATTATACATCGATTAGGGAGAAATAGACAGGTATCAAGGGGTTAAGTTGCAATTTTTTGTGACTAGCAAAGAAAATATATTGGAGTTAGTCGATATAGTTGAAATTTAGGATTGAAAAATGGGTATTAAGAAGTTTTTCAGACCTCCGAAGGAGATGACTAAAGAAGAAACCAAGGAATTTCTCCTGGATAATGGAGTCGCTGTTAGGAATGATGATGATCCGCACAGAAGAAAGTTCAAATTCAGCGAGTTTTCAAAGTATGCTCAGGGTGAGACTGTGGACCAGGCACCTTTGATGCCCCGTGGATATATTCCTCCAAATTCTGAAGGCGCAAACGCGCCCTCGTCAGGCTCTGAGGACCCTTACAACCCTGCTACGCCGTCCACTGTTTCTGGAATTAGTTCTGGCTCCAATTCCCGATTTGCGTCCGCTCATCAGACATCAGAGGAAACGTATGATCAACAGCAGCAACAACAGCAACAACTATCGCGTCCAGCTCAGAGGGGGTTCCAGTCACAGAGAACAGCGGGGGCTGCCTCAGGAGCGCCTTCATACCACACCTATGATCCCTATGCTCCCGAGAACGAGCCATACTCCGACAGTCGCTCACAATACACTAATATAGCTCAGCAGCAGCAACTGGAAGCCAAGAATACTCAAATCAATGATCCATATGCGCAAGACCAGGAACAGGCTGATGAACTCGACTTCAACAGCTATCCTGGAGAGCCTACGGAAAAGGCCTATGACCCATATCTAGAACAACCACAAGAAGAAGAGGTTGACGAAGAGGAGGAGGAAATTAACAGGATCAAAAGACAAACCAAGGACGTTCGTGAAGCCACTCTGAAATCTACTCACAACATTTTGGGCCATTTGAGACAAGCTGATGATACAGCCACCAATACCCTAGGTACATTGGGATCGCAAAGAGAAAGAACATATGAGATTGAACATTCCCTTAACCAGATGGACACACAGCAAAGATTTGTGGACAGTCATGTAAAAGAACTGGAGCACTACAGTCGGGGTCTGTTCCACATCAAAGCAGGTAATCCCTTCACTAAAAAGTCAAGAATGAGGGCTGCAGAGCAAAAGCTTCTCAACGAAAGAGCTTCTGACAGAGAAAGAGATGCCAGCATGAATTCAGGTTTGTACAATGCTCAGAACAGCATCATGAACCAGATGAAGACTGAAAACGACGTAAAGGTGAACTCAGAGCTGCGCGAGAAATACGAATATGAACGTAGAGTCAAGGAAGCCTCCAAATATTTGGGTGAAGAGCGAGATGAGGAGGACGAGAAGATGGAGGTTGAATATAGCAAAAACATGGATGAGGCCCAAAAGCTCGCTGCAAACCTCAAAAAGAAAGCGAATCTGATGTCTTCCGAGATAGTTTCTCAAAACAAGAACCTAAAAGAGATCAGTGAAAAGGTGAATCGTGTCGATGATAAGCTTGTTCTGACTACTAACAGAATCAGGGGTATTTGATCCAGATATATATATACTTTGATTTTTGAAATATATGTTTAATTTTCTTATCTTGGTCAAGCAATCTTTTTGATGATGTAATTTTTATGTAATCGTGTGTCATCTCCGCTCTCGCTGTTGGGGAATAGGAAATGTGACTCTTAATAAAGCACTTGTTTCATAAATTAGACCTATATAACATTTATAAGTACGAATATCGATTAAGTCTGTTGAGGAACTAGGTAAAGATTAGACAGCAATCAAAGAAAGTACAGCAGTAGCAGTGCAGAGAAATGGTTGCCAGTAAAATCAGGGAGCTGATCTCTGTTACTCGACGTACTGCCCGTAACCTCCGACAAACATTTGAGGAGGTTACGGAGCAGCTGATTGCAAACCAACGGCAAAAACAGCTGGAGGTATCATTGGAAAGAGTTCCAGTTAGAAATTCGGGACAACAGCACCCGTTATTAAATCGTAGAGAAGCTAGAAGAAACTTCTCTACTATCGCCACTCGGAATTATTCTACTATCCGTAGAGCACCATATTCTTTAAGCTCTGTTAGAAAACCCACAGTGACTTCATTCTCCAGAACAGTACTTCATCAGGTTCAGCCATTCCGTATTTCCACAAGGGTTGGAATACAGTGCTCTGGCCGCGGTGGTCTGGCGCCAGGATCACTCTACAGTCACTTTGCTAACCATAACTCGAGGATGTTCTCCACATATGGAAGGAGCTTCACGAATCTAGCGGTAGAAAACCTCACTCAGGGTCTTAGATCTTCAATCCTCAAAGGATACGATTTAGGATCTCTTGTTTGCAAGACTCATTCTGGCTCAATCAACGCCAATTCCACGTTCGTGGAGGAAAACATCAGGCTAGGAAGAACCAACTCGGAGTCTGCAACTAACGTGTCCAATGGTTGTTTCGTCGAGTTCAATCTCACGTCTCAAGTCAAGCAGGAGGATATTTTGCCAGAGAAATTCATCTTGGATGATGAAATTCTTGTTGATTTTGAGAAGTTGTATATCAATAGGGAGTTTGAATATAGATTAAGAATCGTCAACGATGTGAAGAAGTTAAAGGATAAGATTGGGACTCCTAGTATTGAGAATATTGATCGAGGTGGTAACATGATAGTCCGGTGTCATTTCCCGAATTGTGAACCTGAAAAGATGGAGCTCCTCCTGGCTGAGTCTGGAGTAACTACAGGTGTCGTGAGACAAGGCGACTTTTACTCCACTGTTGGAATGAGTGAGAGTGGAACTGAAAGCGAGACTTTTTCGTCTATTTCTGGAGCATCATCATCTCTCTCACTCTCTGACTATGAATTCCCAGTAGAGATGGAGGAGCCATCCATTTTCGAGCCTGTTTTGTCTACAGATATTTCCTCTGTATCTGACTCCAGCAATACCTTTTTTTACTATGAACATCCTGTTCTTTCGTCTAACGATGCTCTTGACTTTCCTGATCCTACTGTCGACGTTTCGGTGATTTATAGTGACGTCGATGCCATTATTGTTCACAACGCTCATTGATATTTCAAGTTTCTGCTACTGTAGGATTGTTTAAGGTTTTTATGGTTACTTATGGTGAAGTGTATTTGATTTTTGTTAATATATCTGGTAATATCTCTTAACACACCGTTGGTGTTGAGCACAATATTCTCATTGTAATCAGATGGTCATTTTCTCCTTATCTTGTAAATTTTGGTCTAGAACATTTTCGTGTCCTAATTGATTTAAGTTTTTGTAAATGCCAATAATAAATATTTAAAAACAAGTGTGATGTCAGATTAATTGATAGTTGTTCTTTTGAATTGAGAAATTGAAGGATCAAAAAGGCACTCGAGTTCTATATATCACCACATACGATAGATGAAAGAATGGAAGACGTGTTAGAGACAGAGACAAATCCGCAATTGCACGAGGAAAGCAATACCTCGCAATCGCAGGAGTCTGTGGGATCAGACCCACATTTCCATAGTGCAGAGGAATCTGCTAACGAAGGAAGTTCTGAACCGGTAGCCCTGGAAGAGAAGGAAGATGACAAAATGGATAATTCGGAACTATTGGCAGGAAGTTCTCTGAGCAACGAAGGTTTGCTCTCTACTGTCTCTGAGGTTCCTGTTATGGGAACATCGGAAGAGTCTGGTGATTCTGGTGCCGCTCAAGAGATTCCAGATGTTACAGAAAAAATGGCTGAAACCGTAAACTCAATAAGTGACGATCCAGACCCCATCACAGAGACTCAAATTCTGGGACCTGACACAAATCATGAACCTGTTTTGTCTGATCCTGGCAATGATGTTTCTGATGTGGCGTTGGAAGAGTCTGGAAACGCTATTGAAGAAACTTCTGACCACGTTATCGAACATACGTCTTCGCCCACACTCAATGATTCTGAGCCAATTATTCCAGCAGTTCCAGAGGTCGAACAATCTGATTCGCCTGCTAGAGAAATTCAATCACAAACTCCAATTCTGCCTCCAAGAAAAAACAAACCTGCCCCCCCTCAACTTCCGCCCAGAGAAGAAGAACCCGTTTTGGTCAACGCAGAGGATATTCCAGCAGATGTTGATTATAGTAAACAACCAGATAATGAAAATGGAGATAATAGTCCAATGAACCAGCCGGTCAAATCCATCAAAAAATGGTTCAGCTTCAATCTTAATTCAGCTTCCAATTCTGCAGATAACATAGACGAGGTCGTTAGGGAACTATCTTGTCCACAAAGTTATAGCTTGGTATTCTCGAAGTACAAAGATAACATTGAAGATCTAGAATCGCGGTCTCCCGAAGATCGAGAGTTCATTAATACTGGTGCTGACAGAATAAGGCAAACGTTTAATGAAATCAAGACAGGAATTGAGTACACAAATGACAACCGTCTAATTGAGGGAATTGACTGGGAATTTTGGTCAGAAGTTATTAATGACTATAGTTTAGTTGTGAAGTCCAAGCCAGACGAACTCGTAAAACATATTACTAATGGAATTCCTAGAGAGTTGAGAGGAATGGTGTGGCAAGTAATCTGCAACTCTAAATCTGTGGAACTGGAGCAACTTTTCAGGGATTATAAAAACCATGACAGCGATTACGAGAAGTTGATCAAGCGTGATTTGGCTAGAACCAGTTTTGTGACCAACAGTGCTGTGAAGTCTAAAATTGATGACTTATTCGAAATAATTAAGGTCTACAGTCTCTACGATGAAGAGGTGGGTTACACACAAGGGATGGCCTTTATAACAGTTCCTTTACTGATGAATATGGAAGCTAGTGAAGCATTCTGCATGCTTCTTAAGCTGATGAAAGGATACAACTTTAAAGACTTATTTTTGCCAACGATGCCCGGCCTACACTTAAAGTTATATCAGCTCGATAGACTGTTAGAGGAGAGATTACCTGATCTCTCTAATCACTTAAAAGTTCAGGGTGTTAGGTCCTCTATGTATGCTACGCAATGGTTCTTGACATTATTTGGCTACAAGTTCCCATTAGATATGGTTTTGCGGATATTTGATATTGTGATTGCTGAGGGACTTGAGTCTGTTTTGAAATTTGCAATCAATCTCATGACAAAGAATGAGGATCATCTACTTACGTTGAAATTTGATGAGCTCTTACCATTCTTGAAAGAAAAGTTATTTTTCTATTACATTGACAACACAGGCAGTACTGACGATCTGTCTGGCGTTCTGGGACGTAACTTGAAGGATAGTTATTCAAATAAAACGATAACTATTGATACTTACAAGTTGGAGAACTTTGTTTCAGACTCAATGGATGTTGAAATTCTTCCTGCTACTTTACAAAGATACACTGCCGAGTACGAAGAGATTCATAAACTTGAGGGTGAGCTTGAAACAGAAATTGAGGGTCTCAAAACGAAAAATGGACACCTGATCAGAGAAATCAGAAATATCGAAGCAGCCTATGCTACCCTAAATAGAGAGCATGTTGAGATTGCAAATGAGATGGTTCAAGGAAAGGTTAGTATTGCTAACCTCCAAGATGAGAATCGTCAGCTACACAGCCAAATTGAGGAAATGACAAAACGTTTGGAGCTTCTAGAAAAACAATCCGACACTACGATTGACTTCACGGGAGAAATTTCTAACAACATGGACATGGAGATTCAGAAAACTATGGAGAGAAACTTAGAGGTCATGGAGGAGAATAGAATCCTAGAGGAGCAATTAAGTACCCTCGAAAAGGAGTACAACGATGTCCGCAAAGAAGTCAACGAAATGAAAGTGGCAGGTAAATGGCTCAAAAAAGGAGTCTTTTGGTGAACGAAAATAGTTAGTCTGTTAATAAGTAAATGTTCTAAGATAAAAGTGCTATAATATAGTGTCATAGTCTCTAAATCGGCTCTAAACTCATCGGTTCTGAGGAGAACCCATAGACTGACTAGAAATATTCTGCTTATGTCATTCACGGTGTATAGATGTTATATGATCCAAAGTTTTCAAGAAGTTGTAGCGTCGGAAGAAACGAAGTTCAAAAGAATCAAAGTGTAAGGGGAATATACCTCAATAACAAAAGATATAGCAGCATAAGGTTTATATGATGTTTTCACGTATTTCAGGATTAGCCGTTATTGGCCCTGTAGCGTCATTTGCAAGGTTATTCTCGAGCACCAGCTCTGCCAGTGCTAGAGATTATAGACATGTGGTGAACAGACAATTGAAGCAAAAACCAGATCTTAAAGTGGGTGACTTGAAGCCAGCACGTCTTCATATACCTGAAACTCGGGAAAAATATCCAGATTATCCATATGGAGAATCGAGAATCTTCAAAAGAAGCAACAGGGGATTGTTTGGAGGCCAATATATATCATTTGGAAATCAGATTTCGGAGATGAAGAACAAGTCTAGAAGAAAATGGCTACCTAATGTGCTCAGAAAGAGATTATGGTCTGAAGCTCTTAACAAAATTGTGCCTTTGAGACTTACTGCGCGTGTTCTCAAGACAATTACTAAAGAAGGAGGTCTGGATTGCTATCTTACAAAGGACAAGGCTGCTCGTATCAAGGAGTTGGGTCCATTTGGATGGAAATTGAAGTATGACGTTTTGCGTGCGAGAGAAAACGCTCAGAAGTTGAGTGTGAAGAACTATGAGACTGAAAAAATCCAGGATGGTACTACTATAAAAGTGTTTTACAAAGGTGTTTTCAATGGCGAGGAGGTTAAGGTAATTGTTGGTCGTAGAAAGCTTTTGCAAAAACTGTTCCCAATTGTGAAATATCACACTCCAGGAGATCTCAAGTTTGCAGCCTTCAACAATAGACGTAAGAATGCCTCATTTGAGGAGATTTTGAAGGAGTTGGAAAAATATGACGTCGAATTGAACGATTTGTTGCTCAAATAAACAGACCAGCTCTTCTTCGCTTCAATCTGCCGGTCATAGATTTAAATTGTATATAGTCAAGCATGAATCATAGTAATGAAAGGATATGGTTTCAGTAGCCTACCAAGGATCTTGTTGTTTAAAGTAGCTATCCATATTAAACATCTCTACACCGTAAAGATGATTTCTCCAGGCTGTTCTACAGGTTATTTTTGTATGTATAGACCAGCATATTGAAAAAGATACGGTAATGTCTCAAACAGTATTCCTCTCATTACTTGGTTGCAGTTGGTATAGTGTCCGATTAACCCATAGCATCAAAAGCTCACGATGTCTTATAAATATGAAAGTTCCAAACGTTTCCAATTAATATCATACATGTATATTACTGTAGCTACTCTGTAATTCCTCTCATAAAACTGTACCCGATGCAAAGATGTTAGATGTCGTCACCCTTAGCTCATCAAATACAAATCGCAGTCACATTTGGGTTTCCCAAATCAGACATTATTTAACGTTTTATTAATGAGGATGTTTTCCGTAATTTATAATGACAGATTACCCGGATCACAAAAAAGAAGGAAAATTTTCATCAGGAAGCTTGCAGTAGGGAGATGTAGAGAGCTAAAGAAAAGAGGTCGTTGTTAGATTGTGTAATAAAGAAGTATTAGAAGTGTTGATAGAACATTGACGAAACATATACAATATACATAATGGCTAAGTCAGGTAAGTGGAAGTCAAAGAATAGAAACAGGGCAGTTTTCAACGACAAAGACAGACAAGAGATGAATCAATGAAAAATTATGATCATTATGGTGGACCAGAAGAAAGTACAGGAGTTATATTTGGACAAGAAGGAGCGACATATCGAGCTGTGGGAAGAAATAGAGCTTGGACAGTGAGTTGCAAGTCTTGGATTTGGGAGGATATCCTGAACGAAGAGTGTGGCCTAATATGTAGGATGAACCGATATTCAACATGAATCACTTTATCAGAAAGGCCTAGAAAATGGTTTGAAATCATCTGCAGAGAACGGAAACATAAATCAAAAAGCAATATAGTCAACTTGTCACTTTGGATCTGACACGGAATGCCCCCAACATTACCCAACATAAAATACTAACATCGACTATAGGTATCGCTACTGGTTTGAACAAGGGCCACAAGGTCGAATCCAAGGAGGTTGCTCCAAAGATCTCATACAGAAAGGGTGCTCTCTCCAAGAGAACTGCCTTCGTCAGATCCTTGGTGAGAGAGGTTGCAGGTCTAGCTCCATACGAAAGAAGAGTTATCGAATTAATCAGAAATGCTGGTGAGAAGAGAGCTAAGAAGCTTGCTAAGAAGAGACTTGGTACCCAAAAGAGAGCCAAGGCTAAGGTTGAAGAGATGACTCAAATCATTGCTGAGTCCAGAAGACACTAAGCCTTCTGCTGATTGTTACCACATAAAAAAGCCAAAGCACATGGGGTTTATATGACTTTTAATATAATTATTCATAAGCTCTTAGAGATTTATTAACATCTCATTTTATCAGACACACATAGTTCACTAGTAGATCCGTTATCTGACTGTGATATGTTTTGTCCAACCATTTGAACTCCAAAGTAGTTGAAGATTGCGTATTTGCTGTGCAGAGATGTTTTGTGTAGAGGTGGCAAAACTGCCAAAGCGCAAGTTCAATCTCTATAGAAGAAGTATGCAGATATACCGACAGAGCATAAAAGGTGACCTGTCTGGCTAATACTGAGTTGAAGTGACTTGAAAGACTAAAGGATATCGATTCCCAATTGGGTCAGCGTGAGGTGAGCTGGAGATTCGCAAAATAGTATAGGGAGATGAGCCGATATTTAAGCCCAACATGTAGGGTGATAAAATTCAAGGTATTGCAAGAACACAGGTTGAGACTTTATTCAGGGATTTCTGGTCCTCCATCATATTTCCGTAATCCTTCAGAACCTCCGAAGACGCTGGATGAGTTACGTCTTCACCAACAAACACAGAAAACACAGGATCATCAGAATACCAAACAGAGCCAGAATGTGTACGCACAGTTCCAGTCATCAGCTTCCGGAGCTTCTGATAAGCCTGAAGGGAATAATGGATCTTCTAAAATAAAGAACTTTGGAATTGGGTTTGGAATTGGGTTTGCGTCACTCACGTTGAGTGTGACTCTTGGTGTTGTTCTATTTAAGCTCCTGGAGAAGCTTCAGGAATACGAGAAACAGATGGTGCTTCTACGCAAGAATCAGAAAGAGATGCTCATTCAGATGCAGAATTACAAAAAGAAGATAACGCTGGCATCCGTTGAAAACTCAAAGAAGCATCTTATGATCCAGGGAAAGATGCAGATGCACGTCGCTTTGCTGAGGGAACAGCTTCTAGACAGCGGATTGAGTCCTGCAACAATCGAGGAAGCCATTGAAAAGTTTGAACAGAATGTCAAGATGGAAACTACTGCTACCACAATCAATCTCTGGGTTCCTGGCGAGTCTCGTCTCAAAGCCTTGATACCAGATGCTCACGAATATTCGAATAAGAAGTGACTTCTTTCAGGCACATATAGACACATATTACATACATAGTTGCATTATTTAATACACAATCTAGACATTATTATGACCGTTACATCACCTTCGAAAATCTTAAATAACTTTTTGTCATAACTTTTTTTGGCTTATAACTTTTTTATAACTCTACTCAGGTATATAAGTTGAAAAAATTTTTTAAGAAGTTTCTCATCTTAATATCATAATCTCTTCTTTCGACACAAATGTTTTTAACCATATAGGCGCCCATTAGAGTCACAGGCCATTTTTGTCAATATATGGCCAGTGCTCGGGTTAGCCTTAGATCAATGAAGAAAAAACGGATGTTTTTTTAGTTTATTCCGGCCTTATATGTCGTGCTATGATTGTCTATGTCGTGGCTATGCGGTCCTTAACTCACATGAGGACAGATAATCAATCGCATCTAAAGTTCTCTCTAGATGTGTGACTGGATGTCTGTCCATGATGCTCCGAGTTGTAAAAAGTCTTGGAGAGCATTAAACGGTATAAAAAAATCTCCTTAGGACACTCAGACTCAATAAAAGAAATCTCTCAGTAGTTCAGAGCGTTCTCATTGTAGACGGAAGTAGTGTGTGTTTTGGCTCATGTATTTACCAAATCTACATCTAAACCAACTGAGCATCGATCGCCTCCTTGCGACGTTGCTCCATCTTAAAGTTTAACAGTCGAGGAATGGGACAACAGACAGTTCTTGCTTCTTTTCCCTCCTCCTCATAGAATCTCGAACAACACGAATACAGTTCATCTATCAATTTTGTACACCGTGATTCGTCGTAGTTATTGGATTTCAAACAGTCTGTCCTGAGTTAGCAACGCTTCTTCTGTTCTAATTCCCCCATTATACTCACTTTGAATGGCGCATGCCTGCGGTTTGCATGGATCAGATGTTTTGCTGGACATTTTTTGTAATCAGGTGCTGTTGCCGCTGTATATTGGTCTTTAATTGCTTAATTCCAGCCAAGTTTGCTGATTCATAACGGTTGTCTCTTCTAAATAAAAAAGGTAGTGCAAATCCTCAAATCGTTTATAGGCTTTTTGATCCTTCTGAGGGCGGAAATTGTTTTATCCCTGTTTTATTAAGACGTTCTTTGTCGACATCGACAACTATAATAGGATCAAGAGGACCAGCTATCAGAATAACATTAAGAATGACTATATTTGTCACATTGGATAGTCTTAGGACACTTTGGGGTGGAAACAAGGGGAAAAAAACATTAGAATTTCCTGAAGAGGATGCTGAAGGGGTAGCTATCCCTTTCTCACCTGAGTCAATGCAATCGTCAATCATAAAACCGAATATAGAAGATTCAGACTTCCGTTTTTTCTCCCTTGGAATGTTTAGCAATGTTAAGCAAGACTTTTTCGCTTTAAATACAGATCACTTGGTGGTTTCAGGATCAAATATAGCTTTTTTAGCAAATGCCAACACCTGGGGGTTACTGAAATTTAGTATTGGAAGGAATATGCTTTCAAGACTTCATTTTCTCTATAGTATCTATCTTTTTGCCATTGAATGGTGTCGATATTTTTATCTAATTGTTCAAGTTTATCTATGGGAACTCGTGACTTGGGTGGAGGTTTTCCCTGACAATTTGTCGAGTCAGGGGGATCGAGTCAATTGGTCCTTTTATCCAGAAGTCTCGCAAAATAAAGAAAATTCAGGCTGGATTTCGACCATCAGAAATCTACCTACTAGAGTCGGCAACCATGCACTCAGTATGTCTCTTGCAAATACAATCCCTAAAAGCAAACACGTCATCAGACAAGCAGTTGGAAATAAGCAACTCCCAGAGAGACTTCTAGCTATCTATCAATTGAGTCCACTAGTGGTACCTCCTCCTCCAGAGATGCCCACGCCTTATTTAACTGCAGACAAAAAGATTATTGTCCCAGATAAAAAGGAAATCTCTAGAGTTCTATCTCAGAGGGCCGAATGGGCTGCTGCACACCACACTCATAAGGCATCTGAGATTATGAGAGTTTGTACTGAGTCGGCAAGATTGATTTCCTGGGCCGCATATGCAGGAATCAAATCCTTGACTATCTACGAAAGATCTGGTAACCCATGGAAGAATCTCACAAGATTGAGTACGATGATCCAAAGTGAACTCTCTTCTCTTAATAGCGGAAAACATGATGGCAAGACTTGGATTAAACTTATCAATATCAGTACCAATGACACCTTCATTATAGGAGACAGTGCAACCAATCACCATACCTCTGATGTTTCTAGCAAAGACCTTGGATTAGAATCTCTTGAACCAACTCCCGTAAGTGCAGAGCTAGGTCTTCCGTCTGCAGACGTACAGGTCCCTACCTCAGTTTACGGTGACCTAACTGTGACTCTGATCTCCGAGGATGACGGTCCAAAGCGGCTAGTCCATCTACTAAAAAGCTACATTCAGCATGAACCGAATCCATTAGAAGAGTCTTTGACTGCTACAGTAGATACAGAATTAGGCCGAATAGATTCTCCAGATCTGATTATCAATTTTTCTCGCAAAAGATCTTTTCTAAATAACTTTGGTCCATCTCCCATATATCATTTTGATCATTGTCCTTCGCTGATTTCGCAAGATCAACAAACAAATTTCCCTTTTTTTATAAAGGCATTGCAATATTATAGCAAGCAGCCAGAAATATGAACCAACACATTCGCAATTGATTGTTCAAATGTCTTTGAATCTCTTTCAGCCTTTTATTTCGCCTTTGCTATTAATTTTGATATATTTGTATCTTGCTTATGTAATATTTTTCTGCCCCTTTTATGAGAAAGATTAGCGATTTAAGAAGTAATAATTTAATTTGCCCTCCTTCAGATAGATGAAGAAGGAATTTACAGTCGAAGATATATTAAGTTGCGAAAATCAGGTTTACTTGTACTTCTCTTTGAATATTGATACTAGTGGATTGTAATTTTTGAGAATACAGCTTCCCAAGCGGTTGATCAGGATATCTTTTGTACAGGAGAAATTATTAGAAGAGCGATTTTAGGCGTTATCTTTGAGACAATTATTATTAACCTAAATATTTGAAAATGGATTCGCCACGTTCAGATTCTCCAGACATCAAAAGCGAACAGCAATATCCAATATTGATCAGTGAAAGAGAACCATATCCCATCCGAGAAATGGATCTGCATGAAAGTAAGAAAGTGAATATCTATGACGCAAGAAATGGGAAACCAGATCCTCTATTTATCGTAGGGAGAGCATCACAGAAATGTGATAAGGATTCGAGATCAGAAAGCGAATTTTCATTCTACTATGATGATGCTGCCCTCAGTGCAGAACATATATTATGTTATTTAGCTAACAAGCGCGACCATTCTTTCCCCGAGGTGCTATCTGGAGAGTCCACTTTGGTAATGTCTGATGTTTCCTTGCATGGAACTGTTTTGCTGCATAATGGTAGCTTCAAACCACGGGATATGGTTTCAGGATGTTATGAAGAGGTCTTCTCAGGAGACATTATAGGTCTAGCTCCCTTCATCCACCGGGAGAAGGCAGGTGACGGAAGATCCAACATTTTCAGAGAAACAAAGATACAGTTTCAGGTCATCACCGATCTAAGGAACAAACTTTATTTGGTTAGACTTAATACTTCTTTTTTCAAAAAGAATTTTGACTCAAATGGGAAATTGATTGATGGAAACTTAGATAATGTTCGAGACACTGCTGATCCAACAAAGCTCTCCTTCTGGGACCTCACTCCAGGAGCATGTAAGGTTCCTTTCCCTTTGTCTCTCACAGATTTTGGTGGAAAAACATGCTATGATAAGGTGTATGAGATGGTAGTAATTCCTCCTGTTGTCAATTATTTGTATCTTGAAGAAACTGGAGAAACTGAAATATCTAAGGCCGAATCAGAAGGTTGTATCAGCCGCAGAGTTTCAAAATATGGGGATTATGAGGACTACGATTCTCAAAGTGTTTGTAACAGTCACCATGAGAATGTTGATGTTTTTACATCGCAATCTAGCTGCTTAACTGATGATGAGAAAGATGTGTCGATTCTTCTAGCCGAAACAGTCAATTCGAGCACCTTGGAAGAAGAAATGTCAGATAACGACGACTTGAACGATTATGATGGGAATAAGGGAACATGTTTGGCATCTTGTGGCTTTGAAGAAGATGATGAACATGAGGAATTGGACTCAGATTCTGGTCCCGAGGAGGATATTATTATTAAGGATTTCTGTTGTAGAAAAAGAAGCAGTGATGAGGCCTTCAAGATTGAAGAGCCTGAGCGTAGGGCAGTGAAAGTTCCTAGGACATCAAGCTGCTTTTCTATATCCCTGGAAACAGATGTTAAGAACACAGATAGATACCCTATTATTGATCATGCAAAACTTAATAAAAAGACCTTTTTTGGTGGTATTGCTGTTGGATCTGTGCTGACATTTGGACTGCTTTCTGCCTTAGGTTCATATATTGAATGATGCGACTAACTATTTTTATATTGATTTTGCCGGATTTTTATTACGCTAATGGGGGAGGTTTCTTTTATTGGGTACTTGGTACTTTTAGGTTAGGCTAGAAGAATAGTTCTATAGTTTTTTAACGGCGGATATATCATACTATTTGAGTATTGTCAGTAATAATTTCTTCCCAATTGGATTTGAGTACAACAATCAACTCTGAAAGAGACAGCATGCCAACACCCACTGCAAGTCCAAACCATAATCCAAGCACTTCGAATTTAAAGTGAAACCCAAGCAGGAGTTCGAATGGAGATGCAATGATATAATAAGAGATCAAGCTTAACACCGACGCGATTCTGTGTCTTCCTTGACCTCTGAGGATTGCGGCACAGATGACGTTGACACAATCTAATAATTGGTTGAATGCAACCACCAAAAACAAATCACCAGCCCTTTTCACCAAATCTGGATTAGTCGTAAAAATAGATGCTAGATGAAATCTGAATATAGACATCCATGAGAAATTAAATATACTTAAGAAACAGCTAGTCCAAATCATCACTTTTATTGCTATCTTATAGTTTTCAGATCTAGAGCCAATGATGTTAGCGATCCTGGTTGAGCAGCAAATACCTACCGAGAATGGTATCTGGAATCCGAATGAAGCAGACGTGCTGACAATTGATTGGGCAGCAAGCTGCTCTGTACCAAATTTGGTAGATAAAAAGGTGAGAACCTGGAAAGCAAATGCCTCCGAAAGAATCATCAATACTCCTGGGACTCCCAATTTAAAGAAATTGGACCAATCACTGAAAAGATCTTTAAAAGTAAGATCGTAATTCCAACATTTGTGATCATCGATGAAGTAAATGTATAAACACAATGAGGTAGCAGCAAACCAGTAAGTCAAAATATAGGAAATCGGAGGTCCGAGGAATCCGAGTATTGGAAGAAGAAGTTTATTTAGCAAAATGCTCAAAGGAACTGTCACTAGAAGAATTCTAGTAGGTATACTGAACTTATTCTGGGATTGCAAGTATCTTTTAGAGCATTCGAATACCACCATTGGAGGTACAGAAAGAGGCATAAGTCTCAGATAAGTAGAACAAAGATCAGCGGTCATATTGCTTCCTGTTTGTTTCTTGATAAATCCTCTACTGAATATCCAGAATACCATTGAAGGTAAAAGAACAAGCAGCATTATTATCATACATCTTTGGTAGTAGAGTCCAACCTTTGGGTAGTTAGCACCACCAAAAGCGGTTGAACAAAGAGTATCCAAAGCAGTAGTGAAACCAACGACGATCACCGGTCCAGTGACATAGAATGTAGTCAAGGCAAGCGAACATGCTGAAAGATATTCTTCTCCTAGGCTGCTGGCAAAATATACAGGTATCATGATCTGGAAGAAGTATTGGAAAGAGAATGTGATGAGGACAGGAAGAAAGTTCTTCAGGATGTATAGAACTTCGTCTTTTGTGGTTGTTGTTTGGGGAAGAATCTTCACAGAAACGGGTTGTTCTGCTATGATATCTGTGAATGAACCCTGAACAGAGGCACTGTTACCCTGTACAAGCGATGTTGTCTCATTTGGCCGATTTTTTATAGGATCAATCATGGATGGTCTCTATTATAGTCTATAAATTTTCTAATTGCAGCAGTTCAAACTGATTCAATGGTTTTCTAGTTTTTCCAGTAACTGAATGTTTTCTTATCTACAATGATATTGCCGTATATCATTCTTTGTGTTTGATTTTTAATCTAAGAATACGGCTAACTAAATATCGAAATATCGAAATTCAAAGTATTCCGCTCCGCATCTGGATGTCTTCTGATCTGGCCGAACCGACAACCAGAACCGGAATCAATTTAAGAGGAGCATTTTTTTGAGTCTTTCTTATTTTCCGCTCTAAACGCCCACAAAGTGCCGGTTACTAATAAATATTCTTTTGAGTTCACAACAAGCACGATCAGCTTGCTAGTCTTCCAAGACCAAGATCACTCTCTTAAATAACACCTCCTTTGGTAGTCATATGAATCGTAAAATAGGAAAGACCAGGACTGCGGTGAATATCAGCGCCACGTCAGAAAAGAAGTGATACTAATGAGTGAATTGTTAGGAGAAATGGGGGACATCTTGGAAAATAAATCAAAAAAAGTCGACTCTTATTTCTTGATTTATTAATCGTAGAAACATCTAAGACCAAACTCAAGCCAATGGACCTCAAACATTCAAATTTATTAAATATCAAAATATCCATTTCATTAAACATTGTCATAATTTCCTGTTATTCCTCTTAATCAACTTTAACTCCTGCCTACTCCTTAATTTGGAGATTAGGAATGAAATAGAAGTATCAGTCCGAGAATTGTCATAACGCGACAAAAATAATGTCGCAAAATACGAACCAAGGTGTGGTTGAGTTGGAGATTAGATAAGTGATTACATAACCACAGACTCTCGATGCATCTCGTTTATCTGAAAAGTCCATCATTATATACAGAAGAGAAATCCAGAGTTCCTATATGGTCTGTTGAAGACTACAATATTAACAAGAAATTACTCAACTAGAATATGCCATCAAATAGGAATTCCCCATTCTCTGGAAGAATGGGGTCAAAATCCCCGAGCAAACGGAGATCCAAGCATCTCGAGGAGGATGACGACTTCTATGTTAAGCTTCGATCCCCATCTAAAAGATCAATGAATGATCTGAATAAAGCTGCAGTCAAAAAAGCAATGGATATAAAATTCAAGAACATGGATGCTAATGACGAAAATGACATATTGGATCTCGAGGAAAGCATTCTGGCTGACAGGATAATTGCAGAAAGTAAAAAAGATGGGTATGCTCCTCTGTATGTGGAATCAGAGGGAGAGGGTGTCGAGGAAGAGGATGAGGCAAGCGATCCTATGGAAATTGATGAGGAAGATGAAGAGGAAGAGGGACAGATTGATGATATTTCTGAGGATTTTGAGGATTTAGAAGAAGTTGAAGAAGCAACATGGGACCCAATAAAAAACGAAGCAAAAACAGCTAAAAGAACACTGAAAACAAGATCAAAGGAACTTAAAAAGTCCACAAAACAAATAGGAAATACTCTAGGGCCTCAATTAATGGAGAGCATTGATATTACACCTCTAATGGAATCCGAGTTACAACCCACAAGAGCGTCCACCATAAAATTGATGCAGGTCCCAACGATAGACAGAGAGGAAGATATGCTACTGAATTTTGCAGATGAGGAAAAGTCTTTATTTTACGATGGACATGAGGGTTACTTTGAACAACAGAAGTTGAAAAACAAAAAACCTGCGGGTAATACAATGGCAATGGCTCCTGAACTCAACTACCAAGAATTTCACAGGAATAATAAGTTGTTAGACCTAGTATGCGATGAACAAATCAAAAACCTGGTAAATTATTATCGATTACAATTCACCCAATGGCTTTTTGAATTAACGGAGGGATTCAGCCTAGCATTCTACGGCGTCGGCTCCAAAAGATTATTAATTTTGGAATTTATACAGAAATTTCTTCTCAAAAGACTCGACAATGCTCATTGTATTGTAGTGAACGGCTACAATCCCGAATTTCGTCCAAAAATGCTAATAAATATGATCTCTGAGGTTGTATTTGGAACAAGGACATCCGTATCTACCCATTTGCATGAAGCTGCATCCAGCATTGCATTAAAGTTCAATAAGTCTGAGAACAAAAGATGTATCATATTAATAAATAGCTTGGATGGCGATGCTTTGAGAACAGATAAGATCCAACAGGTGATGAGCGAACTGAGCAGCATTCCCGAAATTTATTTTATTTGCACCTTTGATAACCTCAACACTCCATTATTCTGGAACTCAAGTATGTTGTCCAATTTCAGTTTCATATGGCATAATATTACAACTTACCAGCCTTATACCACTGAAAGCAGTTTTAGAGATCCTTTGGGTGTTGGAAAATCGAACAAGTTTGTTGGATCGAAGGGAGTGAAGTATGTTTTGAGCTCGTTGACTTCGAACGCAAAGAATTTGTACAAGAATTTGGTTCTACAGCAGCTGGAAAAGATAGATACGAATCTCACAAGCGAAGAGGAGATAGAAAAGAGGGGATTAGCAAAGGGATCCTCCAAATTGAGTCTCAAGTTAAAAGACTTTTATCAATTATGTCTCTCTGAATTTATCACATCCAATGAAATCTCATTTAGAACCATTCTAGGTGAATTTGTCGAGCACAAAATGTGTAATTTAGTAAAGGATGCCTCGGGAACAGAGATACTATATATCCCATTTACTGTGGACGAATTAGAAAGATTGCTGGAGGAGCAATTTATAGAGGATTAGAAAACCAATGATGAATTAATTTGGGTAGTCCATTAATTAAATATTATTAAGAAGTTTAGTAGGGCCTAACTTAAGAGTGCTTCTTAAACTGAAACTTAGATCTGCACAAAGGACAGGTAGAAGAACCAGAGCTCTTGAACCATCTGTATAAACAAGCCGAATGGAAATTATGTTTACACGTGGAGCACACTTTGTTTGGTGTAGAGTGATCTATAACATGTAAAATTGAATAACAAACTGCACAGTCCTCATAATTTTCGAAATTAAGTTTGACATTGTTCTTAAAGTGCTGAATGGCCTCTAGAATTGTACCATTTTGAAAATTAATTACATATTGACATGAGAGTATCCACGACTTCCATTTTTTCTCGTCAACACCAATTCTTCCAGAACCTTGAACAGTAATTTGTGACAGTGGATAATTTGGAGGTAAAACAATTGACATTTCTAATTTCTGTTCATCAATTTCATAAAAGCATTTAACTTCATTAGTGTTTTTATTAAGGCGGATATTGAATTCACTGTTCTCAAGCGAACCTTTATCATCTAAACTTGATAATGTCTCCTCTATTAAAGTTGGACTGATGTATCTCACAATGAATTTCTCCACGTCAGCTTTTAATTGTTTATCTCTGATGGAATGGAACCATGTTTGAGTTATTCCCCCACCAATATGTTTACATATCAAGAACAGGATGTTGATCAACAGTTTCTTGTTTTCTTCCTGCTTATCAAAAGAATTATCATCAATTGGTGAGTAATCTTTGATATAATCCTTATCGACCTTATCTAGTTTTAATTTGCAGACATCATGTTGAGAAAATATAAATGCAAGCAAGTCTCTGATGGCATCTTCTCCTAAGTCACTTATATATTCTTGTCTCAGTTTCTGTGGCACATTTAGGAAGTAATCGAAAATTAGATACCAGCTCCATAGATATTTCTTGACAACATAATCTTCTTCAAATTCGATATCATCCTCCGGAATGCTTTCCTTAATATTTGAAATCAACAGCCGAGAGATATTAGATGGCACATCTTCTTTGCTTAAAGCTGCATCGACAATAAAAGAATCCTGGGTGACAGGGATCACTTTGTGCAAAAGACCTACTGCTATTCTTTGGGTATCAACTTCTTTCAAATTAATCAAGTTGATTAGTTCGGCAGTCTTTCCTTCAAACCTTCCAAGAGGAATTAACTTGTTAGAAATATGTAACAGCAAATCGTTCACTAGTTTTGAAGGTTGACAAACATTCACCACCTCAGAATGACTGAAGAGGATATCAATCAAATCATCGTAAATTCCTTCGATGTACTCATCCCAAGTTTGGATATTATCTTTATGACGACTTAGCAAGATAAACAATTTCAAGGACAAATAAACCAGTGATAGGCTATTTTCTTCTGAAACTACAGAGCTCAAAGACTCTGAACATAGCCGCATACCAAGGTCAAATATTTTGTCAATAAAATCTGATGGATAACTCGAATCACAGACATAATAGACATTTCTGATATAAGTTTCGACAAAATCAATTAACACTACTCTGACAGGTTTGAAACTTTCTTCATATGATAAATTGCTATCCAGCCAACCAGTTATAGAGTTAAGAATCATAGCAAATCTTTGGGGAGGGAATAGTAGGAAGGATTGGGACACTTCATAATCAAGATCCAAGTTAATTAAGGAGTTCAAAGTAATCAGGCCTTCCAATCCCTCAGAAATGATATCCTTGGATGACCTTATACCGACCAAACTTGCTCCCACTTGATTTCTAATCCTATCAAAGTTCGAGCATGTCAAGAATTTTCTGCTGCTTCGAGCCAGGAGACAAAGCTTAAGAGGCGATTTAGAAACCTTTGATAAATCAAGCTTTTCAAAAGTTTGTTGCTGAGAATTTTCAATGATCTCAGAAGAAATAAACCCAAGAAGTCTCGAAGAATAGTATTTCATACTGTTGGAAGATGATGGAGAGGTAATAAGTGAAACCAAATAGCCAAGTGATGAACATGTATTTTCTGTGAAGCTGTTTATTAAAGTTTCAAGAGCACATCTCTTGAATAGGAAAATAATTCTTGAGAGTATTTCTGAGTGAAAAGAGATTAAACTGTTCTCCATATTAGTCTTCAAATCCTTCAAAAAGACATGATCAATACCAATTTCTCCAATAAGTCCCAAATGAATCAGTAACTTCTCTTTAGACTCCTCAGTAACCATGGAGAAATTATCAAGAAATTTCAGATAGAATTCAGCCTGGAAGAATAATTTGTTGAAGTCTCTCCTCTTATTAGCTGGAGATATTACTTCATGATCAATTCCTCCTAGAAAGAAGAATATAGCACCTCCAAGTGGATTGGAAACAGACAAGTCAAACTCAGGCTTGACATCGATACAATAAGAAATATCATTAATCAAGTTTTGTGGAAGAAGCTCTTTAAGAAAATCTTCCGGCAAGTTTCTAATTCTTTCAAACATATGATCAGTCACAGAGCCTTCTGAAATGACGTCTCTAATGGAACTCATATAAACAGTTTTAAAACTCTCATTTTCCAAATTGGTCTCAAGTTTCCTCATCAGCGATAAAGAATTGGTATCTGGTAGATTTAGCCACAAATATTTTAAGAACATCTCGTTTTGAAGACTGAAGTGTAAAAATATTTGATTGTCATAATGCGAATTACAATTTGAAATAAACTTGCTTGGATTCAGAGAGGATAATGAAGTCCTGAATAAGGTAGAAAGAATCTCAGGAGTCAAAAACTTGAAGATTAACGCATCATTTGCTTGGTCACCGATATAAAGTTCTCCCATAGTTTTATTGATGTCTAATTTGCCATGAATATATTGGTTTAATTTTTGGCAATTAGAAACATCAAAATTCTTGATTTTTGACAGCTTTGATAGAAGCAATTTGATATCATCATCAGTTTTGAGCTTGAGAAAAATGGAATCTATAAGCTTGTCTCTGGTGGAGTTTGATGATTTGCTCACATAATGCACGATCGAGTTAAGTGGTAATTCTATAAACTTGGAATTGATATAATCTCCTAATCTAGGAACAACAGAGTCTATTTGGCTTTTAAACTGAGGCAAATTGGCTCCGATAAAGTTATCAATTACCAAAAATGCGAGAACAGGAGGTTCCAAATCTTCTTGTTCATCCGACAGGGAATCAATCGCGCTGGCTAATAGTTCTTCCAATGACTCATGATTCGCAAATATCAATAATTTGATATAATTCTCAATGAAATTTGGCTCATGTTGCACAGTTATATTAAAATCAGTAAACTCAATCTGACGACATGGCAAAGAATTGATGACTCCAGAACCTAAATCATAGATCACATCTAAATCTCCATTAGTTAGTTGCGCTACCGCAGATAGATCTGATAGAAAGGAAGAAGGCAATACTCGAACATTATCCAACAATAGAACGAGAGAGTGAAGAGCCTCATTCAAGATAGAGCTTGAGTCCGACCCCTTAAGAAACTTCAAAATTTTCAGAATAAACTTAACATAACATGTCCAGGCTGTCTGTAGATAATTAACCAGTTTCTCTTTTCTGACATCATTGTTCAATATCTCTATATAAGGGGTTATAATCTCTAAATTGTTCAGAGGAAGGAAATCTTCCGGTAATGAATCAAGCAATCTGTAGAGAACAGTGTAATAATCTACTCCTGATGATAATGATCCCAGTGATAATAGTGCTTTCAACTTTTCCTTCGATTTCTTGACGGAAGTCCATATAGAAGGGTCATAACCGGTGATATCAATTAGAGCGTTAATGATGGTGATTATAATATTGGTGTACAGTACTGGTTCTATTTTATTTTTTGAGATCAATTTTTCGATTGCAGTCTTCATTAAATGCCTCTGAGACCTTTGATCAAGTAATTTTGGTCCTTTGTTCAAACATGAAGTAAAAGCATACATTGATTTTTTGAGTTTGAAATCTTCCGATCCAAACAAGGCTAGAAATTTTCCAGAAATTATAAGCTCCTCAAGTTGTTCTTGAGATGTATCTTTGAGGCTCAGAAATTCATTTCTCCAATTAACATACAATTGAGAAAGGAGTTGAACAGCACTGTAGCATGTTCTCCAATATTTCGCTATACTTTCATCTTTTCCAACAAAGCGCTCATCTGATAAGGTTTCTGCAGACTCATACATTAATAACTGGTAGCAATAGTTCATTATTTCATTTCCAAAAATCTTCCATAGACTCTGAATCTTTTCATTGTTTCCATCAAATGCAGAAGAAAGAGATGAGGTACAAGCAGCTGCAGTGACACTATCTGACTCAAAGCTACCACTCAGCCAGATCCCTATTGTATCTCTGAGATGCTTGACATATTTTTTCCCTAACGTTCTCACAAACCTGGACTGGACCCGATGTGCTGTAGCTCTAACTTTTTTGGAGTTGTCGATAGACAGTTTAGCGTACAGTTGAGACCAGGCCATCATGACCAGGTCATCATCGATTTCCTGATTATTTGAATCAATGTAAGCCAGAAACTCAGCTATAGCCTTTTCCTTCGTGGTGTCATCTCTCTTGAGAAGAGCTTTGAAAATTAGTCTCAGGTTAGACGAACATGTCAGAATATTGGGGTCGGGGATTCCAGAGATGTAATTTAACGAAACTTCGAATCCGTTAGTACCCAGCCCGCCTGATTCTCCAAAAGTTCCAAATGCAAACCCTGTTCCACCTTTTGTAGACATAGCGTTTGTTTATGATGTACTATGTGCGATTGATTTCGTCAATGACTTTAATCTGAACAAAGACTCATTTTGCCTACAAGATCTTTTATTCACCTTTTTTTCTTCCCCATAGGTGAAAAACGTCGACAGATTTTCAATTTCGTCGGCAAAAACCCGTCGACACCAGCCTCACACCAGCCACTTAATTGACTGGACAAAACAGGCGAAACATAAACAAGCATGTTTATGTTTTGAAATTATCAACCGAAGGATAATCCTAAATATACAAGATAGCGATTGTGGAGTTCGAACTGGCATTTTGTGATCTCAATAGAGGCTGAAAGGGATTTACAGATACAAATATTGGAGGATTGCTAAAGACTGATCAGAAGTTGCGATCGTAGAATCTACAAAAGGGATCCAAAATAAAGGATCTGGTGAAACATATTACAGATAATCGAGATCATCTATAACAACATCTGAGAAAGTGTCACAAGACAGTGATCAACAAGTTCCAGATAAGTTATTAAATTTGAGCTACTCGGGACTATAAACAGACTGGTTGGTTAGCTATCACCGATATAGGAAACTCGAAGCAATAGATCGAACAAGAATCGTCTTCACAGTTATGGCTAGAAGACCTGTTGTTGACGCTATAGAGTTCCTCAAAGGAAGAGTCTATCTGGGAAATTATGATTATCATCCTACAAATACTAATGAGTTGGTATTCTTCACAGTGGAAGATGCATTACCCTATAACGCTTTCCATCTAGATTTTGGTCCCCTTCATATTGGCCATTTATACAGGTTTGCTGTTACATTACATAATATTTTAAATGATTCAGCCAACAAATCGAAGGCTGTTGTCTTCTACTCATCCACAGGTGCTAAAGAAAGAACAAATGCCGCCTGTATGTTGTGTTGCTACATGGTGCTGGTGCAAAATTGGTCTCCACACCAGGTTCTTCAACCAATCGCACAATGTGATCCTCCTTTTGCCTCGTTTAGGGATGCAGGATACTCCCACGCAGACTTTGAACTTACAATTCAAGATGTGGTTTACGGTGTTTGGAGAGCCAAAGAAAGGGGAATGATCGATATTACAGCTTTCAACTTGGAAGAATATGAACAATACGAGAGAGTGGACCAAGGAGATTTCAACGTGGTTTCCAAAGATTTCATTGCATTTGCTTCTCCAAAGCAATCCAGACCGGGCGCTTTACTAAATGAACCTTTCAAAAAAGTTCTTGAATACTTTGTATCCAGCAACGTCCAGTTAGTGGTGAGATTAAATTCTCATCTTTACGATAAGAATGAGTTTGAAAAGAGAGGTATAAAACACATTGACATGATATTTGATGATGGAACCTGTCCAACCATGGAATATGTCCAGAAATTCATTGGTGCGGCTGAAACAGTGATATCGAAGGGTGGAAAAATTGCTGTCCACTGTAAGGCTGGTTTAGGAAGAACCGGATGTCTGATTGGGGCCCATTTAATATACACTCATGGATTTACTGCAAATGAGTGCATTGGTTATATGAGAATGATAAGACCTGGTATGGTTGTTGGACCACAACAACACTGGCTCTATCTACATCAGAACCAATTTCGAGACTGGAGACATACTATGGTTGTTGACAATGCTCCTGACAATTTTATAGGTGGACTATATCCGTTGGTTCCTTACAGCCAGGTGTACAATAATGAAGAACCTAAGGATACGTTGATGAACCATGGTCATCGCTCACCTGCCACTCCTATCAGAAGAAGAAAGGTTTCTGGCCAACTCAAAGGTGCTCACAAGGCAGTGCCAATGGAGAGTCCTGGGCAACCAAGAAAGTACAGAGCATCTACCAGGGAAAATCAACCTTACATTAATTCGGACGACGAGGCTACCTATGAATCCATTTCTCATCAACAACAGCAATTGTCAAGCCCGAGAAGAAGAACCGCAGCACAAGCTCAAGACCAGGAGGAGATGTTCTATCCACAACACACAGCTGAAGGAAAGGAAAACGACTATCCTGGAGATAATGCCAATGAAGAAACAGCGTCACACCAGAAGAGAGGATCATCTCCAGGATCTCCATATTTCCGCAAGGTCTCGACCACAACCACCACCACTACTACTATTTCATCTTCTCCTCCACACTCGACTTCTAATGATCCTAACTATCTAAAAATTGCCAAACAGAGATCTTCATTGGGTTCAAGAGACGGTAAGGTTAGAATTAACGGTTCTAGACTTTCCAGCACAAACGACAAGATAATAGGCAATGGCGGCGTGAGGAAAGTTTCTGCCTCAAGAAGAGTTGCCTCTGGTATCTAACGTGGTTTCTCCATCGACTCTGTGACTGCTTTTCTTTTTCTCTCATTTCTTCACTCATCTGTCTAGATCTACACTCCTTTCTCTACTGGGAATCATAGTAAAAATTGATACATCTGACTACAAAACAGACAGAAACTTTCCAGTAAAAATGAAATTATCATAGCTGTTTCCTTTTCTCTTGTGAGATGGTCTATCAGTGATTTCAATTCTGTATTGTAGCAAGTCGAGTGTTCAAAATACCGATTTGATGGATTAGGGATGAAATATGATTACATAATCGCAAATTATGGCTGATAATAACCAGCCATAAATTAGTGTGGCTGGTGAAAGATCTAAGTCACAAAGGGAAGAAAGTAAACACTCCCTGATCTGAATCCAAATAGAGGTGACTAAGGAAGGATACGTCATATTATAGGGTTAAAAGATTGGCAAACGGGTTGAGAACTAGTGAAAGGCTGTAGTAGATTGACAAGAAATTCGAAAGTTCTTACGGAATGACGAAACGGGTCGGCACTCGTCCTCTGCCGCTAGTTGAGAGACCTAGCAACACAATGACTCCTGCGGAAGACATCAAGAGTCCATCTTTAAATGGGAAGTCATTGATTCCTCGAAGACCTAATATTTCCAGTGGGACACGAAAAACAAGTGGGCCTGACTGGAGGCGGAGCCATCTGCCTGTTCGCATGGCTTCTCTTCCTGGTAGAGCTGTTTGCTCTGAGAGACCAGATAGCAGACAGGCTTCAGATAGTACTCCAGAGGAGTTCATTGAGATTCTGGAGGCATATGTCGATCAAGATATGATTTTAGAGAAGCAGCAGGTTACGGATATTATACAAAAGAGCAACGTTATTTTGGCACAGATAAAAGATTTAAATACGGAGAAAAGTCAACTTATACGAGAGAAGAAGAAACTTGTGAACTCGATAGAAGAGACAAAGGATCGGTTTGAGAATTTGGACAGAGCACTAATAATTAAGAATAAAAGCGTTGATAATGAGATCAATCGACATAAAAAGGTGATTGAGCTCAAGAAGAAAGAATTGGATGAGATATGTAAGCGGAAACTACGAGAGGTGGAAGTCGAACTGAAGCAGCTTGTTGAGAGCTCCTTACACGATGACGAGGAAGATAAGAAGAGAGAGCAGGAGCTTAAAGGCATGGAGGAAGAGATTAAAGCTCTCGAAAGCGCAATTGATCGTAAGAAGCAGGAATACGAAATAAAATACAAAAGACTTAAAGAGGAACTGTTGCTCAAGACGGACGAGAAAAAGAGAGAGTTGACAAGCTCAAATGACGCATTAAAGATCCAGTTAGAAGAATCGAGTTCAAAGAAACAGAAAATTGTTTTAGATATTGAAAAAACACAAGATTCGCTCAAAAAGATGAATTCCTCCATCGAGAACCATAGATTGACTATAGAAAACTTCAAAGACTCAAACATATCATTAGACGATATGATGGCCCAACTTAGATCCCAAAAGATGCATCTTTCGGAAAAACTAGAGCGCAGAACTGAAGAATTGAAGGAATTTGAGATGACTGATCTGGAACAGCAAAGAAAGGCATATGAAGATCTACAAAGGCATCTTCAATTGGAGAAGTACTCGAGAATGAAAATTGAGGACGAGGTCATGGAGCTCAAGAAAAGCCCCAGATTTTTTATAATCGGAGATGCACCAGGGGAGTTTCTCCAATTCAAAAGTACAAACCAAGAAGTTTTCGATCGTCTACGGATTTTCATTGAAGGCTCATTGTCGGGAATGAGTTTCACGGTGATTCAATTCTATGGATCCAATTTATTTACCCTTGATGAAATATGCGAACATCTGAGGACAATATCGAGACTTGAGAAACACGCTAGGAATAGCTTTGAGATTTTTAAAGTGATGATTAAGGATATTTCAAAAGTTATGGAGACCAAAAACGACGCACTTGAATATATAACCGAAGAAAACGACTCCGAAAGCAATTCAAATGCAATATATGTGAAATCAACTAACAAAACAACTTCTAAATCGACTTTCTCTTTGATATTGTTTGTTTTATCTGATTCAGCTATCCTTGGCGATCCGGTTTTGACCAACATTTGTCAACTCACCCGGGCATTTGGTATTGCTGATTTTACTTCTTATGAAGGAAATTGGCCAAGCATGCCCAAATTCAGCGGATTTTTGGACAAGGAGCCTGTATCAAAATCTGATTCAAGAAAGTTTCTGAATTCCTGATCGTCTATGTCGTCTTGCTCAGGCTGCTTATTGGTTCCTATCTTCATCAGCTGCGACTCATGGGCAGTCTCTCCAATTAATGGCGCGTCGCTAGACGTAAACTTTTCAGTTCATACACGACATTAATTATTTTTTCCACGATTGTCAAAATTTTCAGTAGAGAGTAAGAAGTAGAGTAATAGAGAGTAGGGAGATGAACAAGAAGTTACTGGAGAAGAGAAAAGCAAATAGTAAACTGAAGCTGTAAATCGAAACTTTTCAAGGCACATAGCAGGTTGAGTAAGTGAAGGTTACACAATTTTTTTTACAAGATGATGAGACCTATTATGCTTAAGGGTCACGATCGTTCGTTGACCCAAGTGAAGTTCAATAGAGAAGGCGATCTTTTGTTTTCAGTATCGAAGGGTAAAGAGGCATCTGTTTGGTATTCATCTAATGGAGAGAGACTAGGGACTTTTGCAGGACATGATGGTGCCATTTGGTCGATTGACATTGATCCAGAGACCAACTATGCGGTAACAGGCAGCGCCGATTTCACGGCTAAGCTGTGGAAAGCACAGACAGGAGAGTGTATTCACACATGGACCGTAGAATCACCAGTCAAGAGAGTGGAATTCAGTCCAGATGGATCAAAGGTCCTGATTATCACAGACCAGGTTATGGGACAACAAGGTAAAATCAAGATTTACGACATAGACCACACACAGAACACACAATCAACTACACCTTCGCTAGAGATCGTGAATGAAGAAGCATTTCCTACCAGATTTTCTGTGGCAGGTTGGTCATACGGAGGCTTGTATTTAATTGCTGGCCATGCGGATGGTAAGATTACTAAATATGACTCGAAAACGGGAGAGCTTTTGGCCACCAGCAAAAACCACGAGGGAGTTATCACAGATCTACAATTTTCTCCGGACAGAACTTATTTCATCACATCGTCCAAGGACAAAAACGCCACTCTTTATGATGTTGATAACCTTGATCTTCTGAAGAAATATGTTGCAGATGTTCCAATGAACTCGGCTTGTATTACTCCTGTCAAGGAGTTCGTCATTCTAGGAGGAGGTCAGGATGCCAGAGAGGTCACCACAACTGCTTCTTCAGAAGGTAAATTCGAGTCTAGGTTTTATCACAAAATATTCGAGGACGAGATCGGTAGAGTGAAGGGCCATTTCGGTCCTTTAAATTATGTCGCTGTTCATCCAAAGGGTATTTGTTATGCTTCTGGAGGAGAAGATGGTTACGTGAGGTTGCACCATTTCCACAAGTCCTACTTTGACTTTTTGTACGACGTTGAGAAGACCGCACAGGCCACCCAACAATACGAAATCGAAGTTTGAATTTATATCTTCAAGTTGATCTATATAGTAATGTATTTAATTTGAAGCCGTCTAGTAATCAGATATTTGTAGACTATTGGTCTAGATTTATTATTTTTTCAACTTAGCAGCCTCCTCTGCCTTTTTCCTCTCATCTGCAGCCTTTTGCTTAGCTCTTAAGATGTCTGCATCCTGCTGCATTCTCTTTTTTGGATCCCCATCCTTCTTCTGGCCTTTGGAGGACTCCTGTTGTTTCTTGAGATTCTTAGCTCTAGCAAGATCTCTTTGATTACCACGTGCCATCTGGGTTATTACTTGTTTTCACCTTAGTTTTTTTGTCTCTTTCACCACAGTCGACACTGTTTAAGTGATCTGACGCCTCTGTTACGGCTCTTCACCTCAATCGGCTCTAAGAAAGCTCCCTGCCTGACTCTCATCTTGACTCTTCTATACAAGCTGATCAAAATTTCACCTGTGGAGGATTTTTTGCATATGAATGGTGTAGAGATGTATATAAGATGAAAACGATCTGTTGAACAGATTAAGAGGGTTAACCAAGTGTTTATCAGGAGAGTATGAATTGTCTAAACGGAAGGCAAAAAGGGCCCAAACGAGAGTGTTAAAGACAGTCGGGCACGTTATAACGAAGGGAACAACATGATTACGGGTCTGTTTGTATATAACCAGAAGGGAGAGGTGATAATATCAAGGCTCTTCAGAGAGGGGGTCAAGAGAAATGTATGTGAAGCATTTCGGATCCAGGTGATCTCAAAGCTTTCGGACGTGAAATCGCCGGTTCTCACATTGGGATCGACTTCATTTTTGCATATCAGACATGGATTGTTGTGGTTTGTGGTGGTCACAAGGTCGAATGTGGACGCTTCGTTGATTCTAGAGTTTCTATTCCGATTTGTGGAGCTTCTCAAGAGACTACTATTGAATAACAATTCGGCCAAATTAACAGAATTGGACGTGGAAAACAACTTATCTCTCGTATACGAGATTCTGGACGAGGTAGTTGAGTATGGATACGTCATTAACATGGATGTGAACAATCTCAAACCGTATCTGACGTCGGCCATTACCAAGACATCTGCGGGCTCTCAGGAAGATGTTTCTAACTCGAATGGTAAAATTAAGAAGAACGTCACAACGATTGGAGGATCCCTCAGCGGATCTACTAGCAATCTGCTTGCCAGAGCTAACACTTTTAGAAGACGGTCTTCTGGCAAGATTGTTCCAGTGGCTGGATCTCCATTGGATAGCAGTCAGACAGACACCCCATGGAGAAGTTCTGGAATCAAATACAAAAAAAACGAAGTTTCTGTAAACGTCATCGAGGATGTGAATCTTCTTATATCGTCTAATGGAACAGTTATTAGATCGTTTGTGGAAGGAACAATTGCTATGCACTCGAAGCTCTCTGGAATGCCTGTTTGCTCTTTCGGTTTGAGTCACGAGGAGTCCATAAATGACGACGAATCGGACTTGTCGGAGTCAGTTCTCAAGCCTAGCGATTGCAACTTCCATCAATGCGTGAGTCTCAAGGACTTTGACCAGGAACAACTCATCAAATTTATTCCTCCAGATGGAGAATTCGAACTCATGAACTACAGAATGAACAACACGAAATTACCATTTATTGTCTATGCTTCTGTGGAAACCATAGGCAGTTCCAGACTGCAGTACGTTATCGAGCTCATTTCCCAATTTCCCAAGAAAATATCTGCCAACAGTGTGATTGTCAAGATCCCAATCCCTCCAGGAACTGTCAAGTCCAAGATCAATTCGGACCACGGAAAATCAAAAGTTTTGGATGATCAGAGTCTTATAACCTGGCAATTCAAGAAAATATATGGAGGCTCCAGCTATAAGTTCAGTTGTTTTGTAGAAACGACCCAGAGTTCCACGGACACTACCAATATGATTACATGGACCAAATCCAAACCTCCTATCTCTCTCAATTTCACCCTTGATATGTATGCGGTTAGCGGAAATTCCGTCAAATTTCTCAAGGTTGTTGATCCATCCTCTTTGTCTCCATATAGTACCGTCAAATGGGTAAAATATCTTTCAAGGGCAAAGAGTTATGAGATAAGAATATAATAATGTATCGTTATATAGAGGTTCTTTTAAGACTATTTCGCTCTATCTTTTTTCCTAATTATCCAAAATATTTCCATACAAAAGACTTCGTTAAATTTACACATTTAATAGATATACAGGGCAGACGAAAGAACACTAGTTGATGAGCAAACAACTTCAAATGATACATTAAGATGATTAGACGAGCTGCTTTTGGAAAAAGAGGGTTCCATTGGTCCTTAAGAGCTCAGGTAACCAAGCTCGAAAATCTGGATCTAGACTCTCTTGTGATGAATGGTGGAAACAATGTCGGAAAGGAAAAGCAAATCAACGAGAAAATAAACAAATTAACACAAGATTTTGAGACTATGGGAGAAAAAGACACCCAATTTTCAAATTTGGGAGAGTTATTGCACAAAATACTGGATAATCGACAAGTTCTGCCTCCACAAAACGGCGATACAAAGAAAACAGTAACCGAACATATCCAGAATTTTGATATCAACATCCAGAGTACACTATTGGATAAACAGAAGGTGAAGGTTCTTGAGCAACTAGTAGAAAGACAGACATGGGAGGCCCAAGAAAGTCGATTGGATACCAAACAGCGTGAACATGTAATTCTTGATCCTGTGAGTTCACCCGCTTACCGAAAGTTCATTAGAAGCCTCAACTCCCCATTAACACATAACTTGGCTGAAAGCTACTATCAGCATCTAATCAGACACTATGAAAACCTTCCCAAACCGGCTCCTCAGTTTTTACAAGGAAAAGATCTTGAACTGCTTCTGAAGAAGTTTTTGAGGATGAAGAGATATAAACTCAACCACAGTAAGTTTGTGGTTGAATTTCTAAAAGATCTAAACAGTTCTAATATGAGATTGTCTGTGGGGGAATTCATCAAATTCATGGATATGGCATCTCCTCGACAAGATATAGAGTTCTACACACGAACATACTCGCTATACCATTCTCAACTACAGACCTACGACATCGAATTCTTCAATGACTTTCTGGCCTACTCTATAAGTAAAGACAAAACTCAGAAATTTTGTGGGTTGATATTACGAGATTTGATAGCTGCTGGAGTAGAACCAACACCATTCACCGTTAAGATACTGATAAAATCTGCTCGACGAAGTCAAGACTTCAGCTTGCTTCTGGAAATGGTGGAATTGATGTCAACAAACTTCGTCTTACATTCAAGAACCATCCGTTCAATGTTGGTCTCCTTGCGAAAACTGGGCGATACTGAACTTTCATCTGCAATTATACGAGCCTATCTTAAACATTGCATTGAGCCACAGAATCAAAATATTGCAAGTGTTGGCCTCACTGGAAGTGACAATCTGGATGAGAAGATTTTGGACACATTACTCTCATTCGAACCCCAAATGTATTCAGGATTTGCCTACAGACCACGTTATTCAACAGCAATAGTCCAAATGTATCCAAATGATCCAGTAACCGATGAACTACTTTCCTCTGTTCCTGAATGGGCCAAATTAAAGATATCTGAAAATATAGAGCGATCCAGATCGTTTGCAGTTGAAGCCGAAGGTTCCCCTGAGACAATCCAAAATATTTCGGAGCATTCTGAGAGACTGGCAAATGGCCTCCTGTAAATTAACAAGAGTGTTCTACCCATTTAGGGGCGACAGAAGTGTCACCCTGTATATAACGGTCAAATATGACCTTAATTCATCTATTTATCTATTTATTTTGAAAACTCACGTGATATATATCACGCTATCAAAATCTGGCGCATGGTGTAAGGGTGCGGAGTACCGTAGAAATACAAAATTAAAAAAATGTAGTGATTCAAGTGTTCAGGGAGATGTAAGGGATGACGAATAAACAAAGAAGAGCAAATAAAAGAAGAATACAGGTGATACAACGAGTTCTAGAAGAACCTAAAGATCTGATATAGGAATCTGTGGAAAACAAGAAACAGATAGATATTTAGAGCAGCAAAGGAGTTCTAAATTACTGTAATTGCTGCGGAGAGGAAATCGATTGATTGCTAGTGACGTGGATTTCTTTTAACTAAGGGAGTTTTTTTGCGACTGAAGACTCTTGAACACAGGTAATAATCTCAGAGATTAATAAAAATGTCGGAACCAATAAAGAAGGGCAATATTGCCCAGGCTCCGACCCCCCAGAATACCCCTGCCTCAGTGAGCGGGTCTTACTTGAAAAACGTGACATCGTTGCCTACAATTCCGTCCACCATTAAGGAAGATGATGAACTTCATAAGAAGCTACTGGCTAATCCTGCTATTCTTTCCATGATCGAAGGCAAGCTAAATTCTTTGGTTGGAACAAGCTCGGATTATGTGAAATCGCTTCCTTTAAAGATCAAGAACAGAGTGTATGGTTTGAAAGCTCTTCAACAATTGCAATTTAAGTTGGAAGCAGAGTACCAGGCAGAGTTACTAGAACTTGAGAAGAAATTCCATGCTAAACACGTCCCAATACTCGAGAAGAGAAAAAAGATTATCACTGGTTTGCTTGAGCCTACAACAGAAGAAGTTGAGGAAGGTCAAAGTTTGATGGAAGAGAACGAGGATGAGGATGAAGAAGATGAAGATGAGGATGAGGATGAAGAGGAAGATGGTGACGATGCTGAAAAGGAGGGTCTTAAAAATGTAAAGGCCGAAATAGATGACACGTTGAAGGACGTTAAGGGTATTCCAAGTTTCTGGCTTACTGCTCTCGAGAATCTCGCCCCTGTTGCTGACTTGATAAGTGACAGAGACTCTGAAGCACTAAACCATTTGATTAATATCAAAATGGAGTATTTGGATACTCCTGGATTCAGACTGATCTTTGAATTTGAACAAAATGATTTTTTCACAAATAAACAATTGATCAAATCCTATTTCTACCAGAAAGAGCTCGGCTATTCTGGTGACTTTATTTATGATCATGCGGAAGGATGTGAAATCAAATGGATTGATAATGAGAATAACCTTACCATTGCTGTTGAGAAGAGAAAACAAAGAAATAAACACACCAAGCAAGTGAGAACCATCGAGAAACTCACTCCTGTAGACTCTTTCTTCAGCTTCTTCAATCCTCCACAAGCTCCAAACCATGATGAAGAGGAAGATGAAGAAGATGAGGAGGAAGAGGAAGAGGAAGAGGAGGGATTGGAAGAGAAGCTACAATTGGATTATGAGATCGGTGAGCTAATCAAGGATAAACTGATTCCAAGGGCGATTGACTGGTTCACTGGTGATGCCCTGGAATATGAATATGGCAATGGTGATGGCCTTGGAGACTATGAAGAGGATGAGGAAGAACTCGATGAGGAAGAAGATGAAGATGAGGAGGAAGATGAAGACGACTCTGATGAAGATGATGAGGCCGCTGATGCAGCAGCTGCAAAGACCCAACCTGCAGAATGTAAGCAGCAATAAGGTTTTGTATCTTATTTGTCGTTGAAATTTAACTGTTCTTTAACATCACCTTAACCAATATTGAGTCTGTTTTGTTCCTTGTATCTTTTTATTACTTGTCACTTGGAATACCGACCATCTTCTAATCATTTTTGTTTGGTCAATTTTATTTTATATTCTTTATTATATGTTAAAAATTATTGGATTCTTATGCATCACCTGAAGGTGGAAAGAAGTGTTTTACATCTTAATCGATAACCCTGTTATTGAAGAGTTAATAAACACTTTAAAGAACATGAAACTAATAAGCATATTTATCATTAATATGGCATTCTTTTCGAGGAATAGCATATCTCCAATCTTAATTTTCACCATTAATAGCACATCTTTAAGTAAATGACAAGATTGAAGTGTTGATTATGAGCTCGTAAGCGACAACATGGAGCATTCCTAAGATTCCATATTATTCCATTGAATTTCCTCTTTACGTCGAAACTTGGCATGAATACAAAGTTATTTCAATGGTCGAATAGTTGAACAAAGGCTTCCGTCTCTTAATCTTAGGTCAAATGAACAAACATCCCGACCTCTATTGATAACCTTGGGTTATCAAATCTGAAAATCTCTGACATATTCAACTTTCATCCTGATCACCATCCTAAGAAACAATTGGCCCCATTGTGTCTATTTTAGTCAAAAGAGTGTTTGGTTTCCTCATATTTCATTCATTTTTGAACCTTTATAAATGGTTTTTATTCGGAAATTCCCAAATCCCGAACTCTGATTACTCATTTATACCTCAAAATTTGACGCTCACCAGAACACAGCTATCACAGCAGTTTCTAGACCCATTCACAACCTGGTGTCGGACCTAATTTCTCATATGATCCACTTCCGATAATCAAGATAAAGATGATCTGCTACCAATGATCTGAAGGGCAGGAATCGAACAGAATTTAATTTTGTAGATATTGCTACCAGATTATCTGAGAAGATAGATGGAAAAGGCAAATTTGTGGAGTTGATAGAGTTGAATCAGGTTAACAGGAAAGATGGTTGTTTTGAACCACACCTGGAGAAATATCAATTGATTCAAATTGCATTAACTATTGGCTTTGGGGGAGAGAGCCCGATGACAGCACCAGACACACAGGGTTATCATGTCATGTATTGTAGAGTAGGTTTCCCACTTCGGTTGAAGATAGGATATATACTCCTAGGAGATATTTCTGGGCTGTTTAATGGCTGATTCCGGTACACCAGGACTCGAAACTATTGGAATTGATTGAAAGAACAGAACATGGTCAAAACTGCGCCACATCACAGAGACACGAGTGTGGCGTAGCAATTATGCTGTTTTCGTTTTCTGGGATAATTAGATTAATTATCAAAAGACTCTATGACTTGTTTTCTTCTTCTACTATTAGTAAATCATAAATCAGACTTAGACTAAGTTGCTTGTGTTAATCTGAACCAATTTAGACTGGGTTGAAGTATATGTAAGTTTTTATTGGCAATAATTTAAGGAATTGACCCCCTGATGGAGATTGCTATTAGAAATAAGAAAAATATGGTCGCATAGATGATTCCGTGGTTTTCTGATACTAACAATTATTTTATAGCTTGGATATCATTGGTGTTAAGTTAAAAGTAGAACTATTATTTTCAATATTTGTGCTTTGGTGTAAGAGATGCCCAAAGAACCTGCGCCGAGTCGTGGAAGATTGTCTATATCATCGTCATCATCCGCATACAGATGTCTATTTGCATTCGTTTCACTAATACCGAATGCATGCAATGCCCTGCCAATAAATGTTAAACATTATGTCGCACGAGGCATAATCCACACCGCTTCAAAAAAACATGAACCTCTAACCGAAGGTGAATTCTACATGTACATGTTTGTTTCTATGATGTTGGTTCTGTTAGGTGGTGTGTTCGCAGGATTAACATTAGGTCTCATGGGCCAAGACGAAGTTTACTTGAAAGTCATTGCAGATTCAGGCACTCCAAATGAGAAGAAGTGTGCTAATGAAGTATTAAAGCTGATTGGGAGGGGAAAGCATTGGGTATTGGTTACTTTACTACTCTCCAATGTGATTACAAACGAAACACTGCCAGTTATGCTTGATAGATTTCTTGGTGGAGGGTTTGCAGCTGTCTTTTCGGCTACTGTATCAATTGTTATCTTTGGAGAGATCATTCCACAATCGGTTTGTGTAAGATATGGTCTACAATTGGGAGCATATTTTTCCCCGTTTGTCTTGATGCTAATGTATCTTCTGTATCCAGTTGCATATCCTATCTCCAAGCTCTTAGACTATATTCTGGGCCAGGATCACGGCACTGTATACAAAAAGAGTGGTTTGAAAACTCTTGTGACGCTGCATAAAACCATGGGTGTTGAACGTTTGAATCAAGATGAGGTTACCATTATCAGTGCCGTCTTAGATTTAAAGGCTAAACCAGTTTGTGACATCATGACCCCAATTAGCAAGGTATACACCATGTCGTCTGACAAGATTCTAGATGAAGAAGCCGTTGAAGAGATTTTCAATGCTGGATTTTCTAGAATTCCTATCCACCTGCCTGAGGAGCCTACCAACTTCGTTGGTATGCTTCTTGTTAGAATTTTGATCAGTTATGATCCTGAGGATGCATTACCTGTGTCATCATTCCCTCTCGCTACTCTTCCGGAGACTTCCCTTGAGACTTCTTGTTTGAACATCTTGAATTATTTCCAGGAAGGTAAATCACACATGGTTGTCGTCAGCACTGCACCAGGAATGGATACGGGAGCTGTAGGAGTTTTGACTCTTGAAGATGTTATCGAAGAATTGATTGGTGAAGAAATTATTGATGAGAGCGATGTCTACATCGATTTGAATAAGAACATCAAGAGAAGCAATCCAGGTCCATTATCGAAAAGAAATATTACTGCGTATTTGCATGGTTTATATGGTTCGAGATCCAATTCTCAAAATTCTTATATCGGTTCTACTTCTCCTCCTCAAAAGCCTTATTATTTCAAGAGAAACAGCATTGAGTCTATTATTTCGGATCCTGAAGGATCAAAGACTCAAGGATATCTCAAAGGAAATCACCCTATGCAAGGAAATATTCCGATACCATCGAACATCACACCATTGGCCAAAGATAAGGCTCCAGTACATATTCAGAATCAGATTAATTCAACAATTGCAAATGGTATGAAACCTTCCAACTTAGCAGTCAATCCTCTTCAGACTACAAACTCGCATGTGAAGATTAAGAAACAACCACAGCTGAACGTTCCTGCTCCAAAAGAAGACAGACAACAAGATTACGGTTCTGTGCATCACACAGAGGCAGAGGCATTTGTTCATGGAATCTATGAAAATTTGGAGAGACAGGCAGCAAATGGTCAAGTGACCTCTTCAGGTTTTGGATCCAATTCTGATTCTGCTCCCAGAAAAATTTCCATTGGTGTGATGAAACCTAACACTTCGAATCAAGCCAAGAAGTTTACGCTGCCGACAGAAAAGCAGGAAAGAAACTCTGTTGACCTATCAGATGCCAAACAGACGTTACAGGAGAATGTTCCCCCACCCCAGTCTCGTACTCTAGGGACCCAGTCCCAGAAAGCATATCCAAAGTCTCCATCAAATGATACCATCAACTCCGGCCAGTCCGTCAAGAGCTCTAGTGGCCTTATTGAGAATGTTGTCAATATTCGTGGTGTTAACAAGACAGTTATTGAAGAAAGTGTGATCAACGAGCCGATTCTGTCTATCGATTGCACAGACCATGGATCAAATGGAACCGGCGATGAAGAACGAGACACATTTCTCAAGAATGATGATGGAAATTCGACCCCTGTCCGTTCCCGAAGAGACTCCAAACGATTTTGGGACTGGGGTTCCTAGTTATTCTGATTATTTTTACTATTTACTTGCTTTATATGTTTAACTCGAGGTTTTTATTTGCAATTATAACCTAGTAGCTTACATGGTCTCATAATTCCAAGACGTCTATACAAGAGTTGGTTTTAGATGGTTGAGAGTCGGCCACTGATCTTTGCCGTTGATGATTTCTGTTTGGTTATTTTTGGTGTATTAAACAATACAACAAAACGTTTGTCGCAAATAATTTAACGTTTGCTCGGTAACAAAATATAATTCAAGATATGTGCAATCTAAAACGAGGCCCGAATTTTTTGATAATTGATTATGTATCCTTTTTTAATGAAAGATATAAGAAGAGAAATTAACGATTCCAAAGACGATATATTACCAGCAAGAAGTGGAGTATTCAAGTGGATGATCATCTCGGAGCAATGTCACAAAACGAAAACGGCGAGGTCGCTCGGATTGGCCACTCAACTCATAGCCAGACCGAAGTACTACGTCAGCCATCGACAATTGGCCAAGTTGCAACCAAACTAGCTGTCGAAAGGAACACATCATCATCATCATTGTTATCACATGGAAGTTCCAGTGGTGGAAGCCATGTTTTGTCGAGATTGTTCAAGAAAGGATCTCACAAGTCGGCCAATACTCCGCCGACATCTCTGACACCCAAGAGTTCGAATTTGACCCCAAACCTCAGCAATGTCAGCGGGTATTCCAGCTCTAACTCAATAGATTCTAACAACGTTGGTATTTTGAGTCCCCAAAGAGATCGTCTGGGTCTCAAGCGGTTCTTCAAACCCATCAATATCTCCAATAACAAGGTTAAAGAGCATCACGAGCATCTTCACAAAGTGATTAACAGCAAGCTCAGTAAACTAAAAATTGGAGGCCATTATAGTTCGACGTCTTTAATTTCACGCGCAAATAGAGATCAGGAAGCTGGTATTAGGTCGGATAATGTTAGTGCTGCCGTTTCAATGCACTCTACAGAGTCCGAAAACAAGCTACAAGAAGCGGCCTTAAATGATCTCGTATCGTCCTATGGGGTAATTCCAAATAACTCATATCTCTTGGGAGAAGGAGCTGGTGGTTCAGTTCTAATTGCGAGGAGACCCTCGGATGATCACTTATTTGCTATCAAGAAATTCAGACCACAGAATCAGAGAGAGACAGACTACGATTATAGGAAGAAAGTGGAAAGAGAATACGAACTATCTGGAGATCTTAGACATGAAAATATTATCCGTGCATACGATCTTTTGCATGATAATGGCCTGTATATATTAGTTATGGAATATTGTCGCTATGATTTTTTCACCTTGGTGATGGGTGGAGTCATGTCTAAGTCAGAGGTTTACTGTTACTTTAAACAAATGATTGATGGTGTCAATTATTTGCACTCTAAAGGGATTGCTCATAGAGATTTGAAGTTGGACAATTGTGTGGTTTCGGATAACGGAATCTTAAAATTAATAGACTTTGGTTCTGCAGTGAGATTTGTATCTGTTGATCATTCTCTTGAGGACCTAGAGAAACACTCTGTTTCTTTGATAAAGGCTAAGGGAATTGTGGGATCTGATCCTTATCTGGCCCCAGAATGTCTGCTTCTTTCTGTATATGATCCACGGCCCGTCGATATTTGGTCGTTGGCTATCATTTTTTGTTGTATGGTCCTGAGAAGATTTCCATGGAAGATCCCAAAGACATCTGACCCTTCCTACAAGGCTTTCGTATCAGAGTTCCCCGACTCAGTAGATGAAGATGGCCGTAAACGGATTATGGGTCCTAATAGATTACTGAGATTGCTTCCTTCGGTCTCTCGAGTTTTGATCAACAAGATGCTGACGCTGGACCCCGTAGATCGCATTTCTATTCAAGGGATCGTAGCGGATGAGTTCACTCAAAGCATTGCATATTGTCGTTCTCTGAAAATGGATGACGAGGGTCAAATCCTTGAAGTGAGTAAATCTGATAATCACATTCATCATTTGATAACCGATGATGACTTGAAGAAGATACAAGAGGAAAAGAAGAAACAAAGTGAACTGACTCAAAAGATGGCTTGAGTTCGGCGGTTATCATTGGTTTTTAATGTGTTACTGATTACAATAAAATGATGTAATATTAGGGCGACATGAACGGTTTATAGGTCTTATGATATTATGTATTTAGGAAAATGCCTTTACATTATATTGTGATTGAATGAACTGAAACCAGAGTTGTAAATCATTCACCAACCACGCTCATATATCAATGAGACAGACTCTCCATTATTGATTCTTCTAATTGCCTCCGAGAAGATTCTTGAAACGTCCAATGTAACCATGTTCTCTGATCCAATGTCGGCAAAATGATCACATTGGTCCACAGTATTAGTGACGATGATTTTGTCTATAGAAGAGTTCTTCAATCTCTTTGTAGCATCACCACTGAAAATACCATGGGTAATTAGAGCGTAGACATATTTACATCCCTGATCTTTCAAAAGCTTTGCAGCTCTCGTAATTGTATTAGAAGTGTCCACTAGGTCGTCAATGATAACACACATCTTATCATGAACGTCACCAACAAGCATTGTAGTGGCAACATATTGTTCAACTGTGGACGAAGAAACATTTCCAAATCCATTAATCGATGCAGATGATGCGGAACGTTGTACAGGAACGCTATTAATACTCGACATTGACATATTAGAGTGGGACATCAACTCAGAACCATAGCCGGAGTGAGCGGACTCGTCCAACACTATTTTCTGACGACGTTCCTTATGAATCAATGCAAAAGGTAGACCAAGAGAGTCTGCAATGGCGGTAGCTCTCTTAGCTCCACCTGCATCAGGAGACACTATCACACAGTTCTTATAGTCTGGAATATAATCCATGATATAATGCTCTAAAAGTGGTTTTGAGTAGAGATTGTCCACAGGGATATCAAAAAAGCCTTGGAATTGCGAGTCATGCAAATCCATAGTGATGATATGATTTGCACCTGCAGAAACAAGGAGGTTTGCAACTAAAGTTCCAGACTGAGCTATCCAAGACCTATAGCCATTAGCATTCGTTATGGCAGTTTCATCGGTCACTATTGATCTAGGCAGCATAGTTGGAGATCTTGTCGCTGAATTGTTTAAATTCACAGCCGGTATTGAAGCCGAACTCTTGAAATTCAGAAGATCTTTCGAATGATCCAAGGTGGTGAAAGGAAAACCTGTCCTTGAGAGAGGTTTTGGGGAAGGAGGAACGCTATCTAATGGATTGAGACCTTTTGAGTGGTTTGAAACAGATGGAATCCCTCTTTTGCTTCTAGGAGATTCTGCTTGTCTTGAATAGAAGAAGAGTGGACAAACTGCAGTGATTTTCTTGGCAGATGCCATTTTACAGGCCGAAATCATGATCAAAAGCTGTATGAAATTGTCATTGACATGGCCGCACCCCGATTGAATTATATAGACGTCTTTTTCTCTGACCGAATCTCCAAACTGGACAGATGTTTCTCCATTTGCGAACTTCTTCAGTTCTACTTTTCCTTTTGGAAGACCTAGATTCCCACAGATTCGCTCTGCCAGGTCTGGGTTCGACGACCCAGAGAACACTATAATGTCTCTCATTTAACCACCAGATAAAATTTTCCGCTCAAACCCAGGATATCCCGAGAAATGGCTAGCAGTACCTTTCACACCGATTGACAAGCAATTTATGATGGTCTAATATATCAAACACTATGTTTCAAGAGAATAAAAGGTGGTATATTACAACAAACTTTGCAATTAAGGACAGAAGGAAGCAGTAAAAATTTATCGACGCGTGAAACGTCGATAGTCCCAAACACATTCTGGTCCTCTACAAGAACGCTAGATTGCAATAAAAGGATCTCCATTAGTATACATGTCATGACATTGGAAAGCGTACAGAGCAACCAACAGCTAGGCATTGCAACTGGCAACTAGACTGTTGAGATGATCATCGAATAAACGACATCTGATGGGCATTCCTAGATGGTAGAAGGGGTTTCTCAGAACATAGAGACAATAGTAATTGTATATTTTGTCATATATCTGGTTGAGAGAGACCTCATCCAGGTCGCTGGAGGCAAAAAGAATGATTTTGAGGCCTGTCACGGTCTGGTTTACAGAAATCTTGAATTGTGCAGTATCTATCGTCCTGAGTCCCGATCGATTGGAGCTGGCCAAGGGTCTGGAGGTTTGGTAGTTTCTGGAAGCTTCTGAGGGAGTCAATTTGGATGCCAAAGCGTGGACTCCATGCAGGGTACTAGCGATCACGAGATAGTCATTGGATTTCTGTCTATTGATTGGCGAGTTCATAACATTGAAATCCTTCTGGTACAACAACGATCCCGACGATGACGTAACATATATCGAGAAAATAGCCATTTTATGGTTACTTGTTCCTGCCTATTCCAGATTGTCTATTAGGTGGTACCAAAGAAAGTCTATCAATAAGGTGGAAACGTAAATGCCTTCGATGAAATAGAGGAACTTTTTAGGTGAGAATGATCGACGGGCCGATAGACGCAGATCTGGAATAACTCTTGAAATGACAATGAATCAAAAGTTGCTAATAAGGAAGGAAACAGCAATTGCAAAGACAAAGAAGTGGTAATCGTCTAGTAAAACATTGATGGAAGAGCTATATAATGAATACAAAATTGATAGGGTAAGAAATTAAAAATATAACAGAACCAAAAAATGATCTATTCAAAGAAGTCCTCCTTTTCTCTTTTTCCTTTGTTTATCACGGTAAACTCGATAAACTAACAGACCTATATATCCGGCAACTAGACACAGCAGTGAATATAGAATGAATTTGAAAATACTCCAAATAATACCAAAAAACCACCCAATTGCTCCTCTTTCGTCGTTATATAGCTCGATATTTCTTTCCTTGGCTCTCTTCTCGGCCTGTTTCAATCGATTGAGCGATCTTCTTCTGCCAGCCGGTCTTCTTTTTCTTATTCTTCTGTGTCTACGCTTAGGAGAATTTCGGTTATCCTCCAATTCGTCTTCTGTTGTTTCTTGAACAGCATTATTCGAATTGGCGTCCTTGTCGATTTGGTCCAACAAAGCATCGATAGATTTGATGGAATCTCCTCTACTATCTCTCAACGAGTTCACCTTAATCTGGTAAACATCGACGTTGTGCGAAAGTTCGCCTGTTTCAGCACTGACACCAAAATATGGAGTTTCCGGAATGACAGAATTATCCATGTTGTCGGTCGTGAAACAATTCTTCCAGTTTCCATTTCCAAATAGATCGAAATCCAGCTGGAAATGTCCAGCAGATTTCAGATAGATCATTCTCATTTTGGAGAATTCCCCTCTTTTAGTATTGTAAACTCTATGAAGAGAACAGGATCCAAGCTCGCTACCATATCCATCATCCTCCTTACGGTACTTTCCTGGTTGGCCGTTATTTGCTTGAAGTGATACATGAGGGAAAGTAGTTGGCCCCTTGGACTTCTTGCCCATGGAGTTCTTGAAGGTGTCAACAATAACGGCTAGGCCTGTGTAGTCACTTCTCATGCCAAACATGTCTCCTTGAGTCAGAGGCTCAGATGTCAACCAGAATGCAATACCATCTCCAATTAGAGACAGTCTAGTTTGTTCTCCATGGATCTTGAAGTCGACCTCAATCTCAAACGAATCGGCATCGTTGAGAGAAATAGGCAGGTTCGAAAACACATAGCCTATTGAGTTAGGTTTTTCAGGAACCAATCTCACGTAATCGGAGTTCTTGTCGACCATCATGTTTCCTCCATTTTGGTAGTTGAACATTGACAGGGTAGCAGAATTGAAGAAGGGCTTCTGGAAATTCATGTATTGAACAGTCTCCTTTCTAATCTCATTGTCGTTCATCAAATCTTGAACTTCTGCACTTCTAAGTTCCATTTCTATTGCATCCGATTCCTCTGTTGCTTTCTCGCTCTTGGACCCGAACAACATCCGATAGAAGAGGATTATCGTCAGAACAATCAATACCATTCTTGATTTTGGTCCCACATTTCTCCACATTCTCCTGGCTCTGCCGACCCACGATCGAGACCCTCCATAACTGTAGCCAATATCCATCCTTGTCTGATTGTATATCCGGTCGAAACCGTCTCTGATCTATCTCCAATCTCCTTTCAAAAGAACAATTTCTCATTTACCTCCGATATTTCATAATTTTCAGTCTCGCACCTGTCTATTTCTCAAGGCAGCGTCCGTTAAGGTTGAATTTTTCAGTTTTAGGAGGGAAGTCAAAGTCATTACGATCATTAACATTTAGAAATTAAATAAGCGTACATAGATGCTGAAGGAAGCTACAACATGTAGTGGAAATGAAACTAGCTCAATCACTAGTAATCAAAACTCATATAATTAGAGCAACTGTTCTTAACACTCATTATGCTCACCATGCTGAGATCTTCCTCCAGCTCAGAAATCTTGGGATCAGAACCATGGATCATCACCTCTATATTGTCAGACCAATTCGAAGATGAATCATTGGAAGGAGACTCTTGGTCAATTTGGTCTTGTAGTCGAGGTTTCTGGCGGGTCAGTTGTGAAGAGGAAGGAGATGGAAAAATCGACTGGTAATCGGATAACAGCGACTCAACCTTGATTTTTGTCTTGGAAGCCTTCTTATCGTAAGGTGGACCCTCTGAGGCTGGTGTTGAATCACTGTGAGGGTGTTTGCGCCCAAATATCTTCCTCAATGCCCCCTGAGGTCTTCCATAATGATGATTTGAGGTTTGCAGCGTATGTTGATCTTCTTCTTGCTTTGAATTATCGGGACTGCTTGGGTATCCAAATCCACAGCTCGTGCAATATCCACACTTCTTGTTCTTCGTTTTGTGGTTCCCGGGTTTATTCCCATAATCTGGATCCTCTAAAGGTAAATCAATAATGTAATCTGTTTCAGTTTCGACATTCTCAATACCTGAATTCTCTCTACTTCTGATCTTGTTCAATTGAACGTGGTCAACAGGAACAGAGCAAACATCGAAACGGCTATTGACAAGCTGTTGTTGGGCCGCAGTGGTGATCACTTCAACAGACTCGATGTTAGAGTCTATAGACAATGGTCCTGTCTCTGTCAATTTCGAGCATCTGAGGATCTCTTCCCTGAATTGAAATAAGTTTCCTCTCTCCCACGGATTGATGGTGAGATATTTACACAAGATCTCAAACACCTCATGTGAAATAGGGAGAATCTTCATCAGAATCGTCGGATCTTTTACAAATGCCTTGAAAGTGGTATCTTGTAATGACGCCTTGAGCCATGGATTTCTAATAGATATGAGGTTGATCAAAATGATGCACAGAGACCATACGTCACCTGCACTAGTAGGGAATTTCACGTTTTCGTGTAAGCCATCAACAGACGGCCCCATGAGCCTGTCTATATGGATGGAATGTGCGTCCTTGGAGTCGAATCCCTGACAGAAGTTCTGTATTCTCTCAGGAGACATGTAATAGCTAGAACCACAACAGATGTTTGATTCTATGTATTCATCTTGTAATGCCAGACCGAAATCTGCCAGTATCAACTTAGTTCCGTTGTCTGTGACAAGGATATTTTCCGGTTTGAGATCACAGTGGTAGACATGCTTGGAATGACAATAATTGATAGCATCTACTAGCTGAATGAAAACAGACTTAATCAGGAACGGGTCGTTTTTGTACCTCTGTTTGTCCACTATTGTGGCGAACAGATCGCCATCGGGGAAATAATCCATAACCACGAACAATGCTGGTTTGCAATCGTAAACTTTGTAAAGCGAGAGGATGTTGGGATGCTTATGAACTTTGAGCTGAAGACTGATTTCCTTGAGAATTTTACATTTGACTCCATGTTTCTCGATCAGGTCCAGGTTCAGCAGATTGGCTACCAGAGTCCCGTTGTTGGACACTGCTTTCGATAACAGATCCGACTCCAGATTCTGCAACAATTTTTTGTTATTATTGTCTGCGGATTGGTTCTTGAGAATGATTTTGATGGCATACCATTTTCCAGTATACAGATGTCTGGCTGAATATACGACACCATATGACCCTGATCCAATTTTCTTCTGAAGCTGATACTTGTTGTTGAGAATGATATTTGTCAGGTCCTTCATCTTTCGACTTGTCTTGTTCTGCTATATAATATATCTAAAAACTCATATTAGTTAGACAAGGAAGAAACAAGTGATAATAAATAAGACCTTTTCCCCCGGACCCCTCTGCCAATTATATACAGGCTGCGCATATGAGACATTTTGATTGCCCGATCCCCTACGGGGGGAAAACATCAGGGATCTGCAGCGGGCCCTGCGCGATAAGACGGCCAAAAACAAGCCCCATCAGAGAGTTGTCAGGAAATTAGAACTGATGCATTTCTAAAACGGTTGATTCCGAATTCCCACGAACTGTTGTAGAATAAATGATCAAGTCACATATAAGCCCGTTATTGCCTGGGTTGCTATATCCAGTTGCTGAAAAGATTCTCCTGTCTGTTCTGTAAATTCTGGGTCGTCCATGATTAATCTCACCACTCCGTGACAAAATCGGCTGATTATGCCTGCAAATCGTCTGATTTCGCCGCATGAAAAACGCACCTCGCGGCGGTTAACGGTGCAAGGATGTCAAGAATCGATGTCCAGGGCTCATATCTCAATGATAGCTGAAGTTTCCCTCTTAGGTCCAATATCTGTTTGACATGTAGAGTGAGTTCAGATTGATCTTATTCTGCCTCCTTTCACAACCATGTCGACGTCTGACGAGTTCCGCAACCAGGACATTGTCAACCGAGCTGATCTCACGTTCAGGGGAAATGAGGGCTTTCTCCGATCGTCGCTTGTCTCGTTTGTTCCTGGTGCACCCTCGACCACAGACTCCAAAAACAGCTCGCAGAACGTTTCTCATTTCGACAAAGACACACTTTTCCAGATCGTGGAGATTCGAAACACCAAAGATTCCGCTGTTTATTACATCGAGACTCTCACAGAACTCATAGACTTGAATAATGGTTACTACGACCGACGGTCAAATTCCAAGGGCAAGCCTGCTGCCAGACAAAAGGTGATCCGATCTGCAATTGTGGATGACGGATTCTCGACACCTCCTATATACTCCAGCACCTCAGTTTATCGACTCACTCTTCAAGACAGCTATGGAAACCTTTGTTTTGCGTATGAACAGGAACCGTTGCCGTTTCTAAGACTCAGTTTGGATCTGTATCCTATAAAATTAGGCTCGAAACTTTTAGTTAAGAAAGGTACTGTTGTAATGTTCAATTCGGTCCTGCAACTTACACCAAAGACCTGTAAATATTACGGTGGCGAGGTGATGAGTCTGAATTACAAGCTCTACGAAAGAGAACTCTCAAAGTTCAAGAAAGAAATCAATTATAACAGTTGATAATGTCCACATATTTATGATACTAACGCAATTAATATAGGAATAATAAAAGTAACCTCTAATCATCGTCCAGAAGAAGGTCCCAAAGTGCTTGTTCATTAGGATATTGGTGATGAATCACACTGACAAGATAATAATTGTCCAAAACACCCTGGATCAAATTATTCGATTGGGATCCTTTTGGATACAAAAGTTGCCATTCCTTCCAGATCTTGAAGGCTTCCTCGCTCCATGCCTTGAATGATTCCTCCTCAATAATTGTGGTCTGAACAATCTCTCTGTCGGGAAATACACCCCAGGTCACACAGTTACTGTTCTGATTAGACATGTTGGACGAGTAATATCCTTTAGAATCGGCAACATAGTAGCTGACACAATGGTTTCGCTCAAGCTTTGACAACAACGTATTCCAATCACTCTTAGAAATGAACATTTCTACAAATGCCTTTTGATAGACGTATCCGTTATTCGGACCCCATCCAAAGATTCTGTCATTCGATTTGCAACAATTTGCTGCTGGTTGAGATGAAACAGTGAAATAACTTTTTTCGTTTAATCTAATAAGTTCTTCTTGGATCAATGCAGTCTCTGGATTAAGACCTAAGTCAGACCATGGCAAACAGTCAATCTTCTTACTTAAGTAATCGATAAATATCTGCGAGATGTCTTTTAGTGTCTTCGGATGGTCCCACAGTTCATATGCTCTTGCTGATGTCAATTTCAGAGAAGGTCCATAACCATCAATTTCACCATATGCTGGAGATCTTGAATCACCAAATCTACCGTTTGGAAAGTCATCCCATGTTGCATCCTTACCTAGTGTTCCTTGACCAGAAGAAATTGACACAATAGTCTTGATCTGCGATTGTGAACTAGGACCGTTACTCATTTTACGTGAGTGCACGAGCTCCTCAGGAGAATCCACAATGATTTGATTGTTGGCTTGTCTAAATCTTCTTGCATAGGCAGCTCTCTTGGCAGTAGTTGTTGTTTCGTCAATGTCCTCATCGGAAATACCATTTTCCTCTGATGCAGTTTCCTCCTGTTCTTTTCTTAAAAGGACCTTCGATAGAACCTCTGAACTGTTTATTATTTGTGCAATAGATTTTTCCAAATTCAATGTGTAGAAATGAAATCCTCTTTGCTTACCTCCAGTAGTGGAGTAAATCTTGGAAACCATCTCAGATAGTATAGAAACTCCAATCTCCTTCACTTTATCATCGTCATATTGTATTTCGCTAGGAAATCTCTCTAGAACAGAGTCTGGGATCGATGCATGAGAAAGCCTAGATGCTCTTTGGAAAATACCGTAACCGTTGATAGGCATCAAACCTGGGATTATCAAAATGTCCTTATTATCGAGAGAGTCCTGTGATCTTAGAAGCCTTTCAAACTCAATGAACTTATCTGAATCATAAAATAGTTGGGTGATGAGGAAATCTGCTCCAGCATTGATCTTGCTTACGAGATAAGGCAAATCTGCAACCGGATCTTGTTCGCTGTCATCAGAACCTTCAACATGACCCTCCGGATAGCCTGCAACTCCAATACAGAAGTAATCACCATATTGTTGTCTTATATACTTGACAAGATCAATAGCATACTTGAATTCTCCAGCTTGTGGTATATTTGATGAATCTCTTGGGGGGTCTCCTCTCAGGGCCAGAATATTTCTGATTCCATTTTCTTTGGCATCCTTCAATGCGTCATCTATGACCTTTTTGGAAGTGTTTGTACAAGTCAAATGAAGACATGTGGTGAGGCCTAGTTCCTTCTGACATGTGATGGCTAGATCAAGTGTTTTTTCAGAAGTGGACCCTCCAGCTCCCCAAGTGACAGTGACAAATAACGGTCCCAATAGTGACATTCTGCTCAATCTTGCATACAAGTTACGAAGACCATGGTCCGTTTTTGGAGGAAAGAACTCAAGAGAGAAGAACGATTCACCTTCAGCCAAAGTTTTGGCCTTATCTGTTATTTTCACTGACATTGTATATCTCCGTTGTAGGCTAGATGATCTTTGACTCACTGATACTATGTTCTGTAGCGGTGATCAATTTTAAGACTGATAGTGGTCAAAATTCCGCCGGAAAGTCTCAATCTCGACTGAAACGCCTTAATGTTGTATATGCTAGCTCTTTTTGACACAGAACCTGTATTATGGAGCTTCGTCCTGTCTTGTAGAGATCCTTGTAAGGCCGGCAATGAATCATCTCCCTTGTCGGCGATTTTCGACGATGGAACGCACTTGCGTCGATTAAAGTCGATAGACCCAAACATGAAAATCCGATGTTCTAGGGGGAAATCGATCTTCCATAGCTTAAATACAAGGGCAATCCTGTTGTTTCAGAATGGGAACAAACAGAGACTGGGAGCGCAAGAGAATGTCAGACCCTCTGTTTGTGGATGATAAAGACAACGATGAAGATCGAGTGGAGTCAGAATTGACCGAACTACTTCGAAATGAGACACAGGAAGCAGAAGAAGCAGATAGACTGCCTGTAGAGGAGAAAGAGGATCCTCAAGAGAAGGAAAATACAGATGAGAAAAACGTGGAAATTAATTTGACATTGAGTCTTAAGTATCAACATCAGATTGTTCAGGAATTGATTGCCGAAGATGGACTAGTGATCTTGGGCAAAGGACTAGGATTGGACTCCATAATTTCAAATTTACTCCATGTATTGAGTCTGTCAGTGATCCAAGACAAAAGGTCGCTGATACTTTTGATGAACGCAACCGAGTTTGAAAACTACAAGATGGCAAAAAAACTGCAGGAGTTGTCATGGGTGGACTACGAGAATCAAAAGGTGCGTTTTTTGAGCATAACAGGCGATGCAACTACGCTAGAGAAAAGAAGGAGATTGTACGAACAAGGAGGAATCCTTTCTATTTCCAATAGGATCTTGGTGACGGATTTGTTAGGAGAAATCATCAATGCAAATATGGTTACGGGAGTTGTGGTTCTCCACGCGGAAAAGATCAAGGAATATTCAAACGACCGATTCATCATCAATTTATTTCGACGGAAAAACTCGTGGGGATTTATCAAGGCTATTTCCGAAGACCCAGAAGCATTTTCCATTGGATTCCAGCCTTTGTACACAAAATTGAAGTATCTTAAGTTGGAAAGAGCTATTCTGTGGCCCAGGTTTCATGTTGATGTGACAAACTCTCTTCGATTCAAAAAAGGAATTAACAAAGTAACGGAAGTCAACGTCCAGCTTTCTAAATACATGCAGAAAATCCAGACAGGTCTTATGGCATGCATAGAGGCATGTATAGGAGAGCTGAGAAGACATAATCCAGAATTATTAACCGATTACTGGTCGATGGAAAACGCCCTGGACAAAGATTTTATAAGATCGATACGAGCAACCTTGGAGCCATCTTGGCATAGAGTTTCCTACACCACGAAACTTGTTCTGTTTGATTTGACTACATTGAAGGGTTTATTGCTGGACTTATTCTCTCTGGATAGTGTACAGTATTATCAACAAGTCTCCAGCATTGTGGAAGCCAACAGACCATCTGTGACAAAAAATAATAGGATGATGGCGCCATGGTTGCTATTGGATGAAGCCATGACCGTTATATCGTGTGCTAAAGCTAGGGTATTTGACAAAATTAAGGACACAGACGATAATAACGACGTGGACTCCACATATTTACTAGAGGAACTACCAAAATGGGAGCAACTTGCGTTGATTCTTGACGATATCAACCAGGAAAAGCTATTGAGTGATAAATCAGAAAATGGTCCAGTACTAGTCATGTGTTCCTCATTACATACATGCACTCAATTAAGAAACTATCTGACATGCTACCGAGAGTATAGCACCTCTAAAGCCAAGACATTTAGCGGCAGAAGATTAATGATTAGTTTGTTTAAGCAGCATTTGAGTTGGAAAAAAGAGGTAGGAACGAGAACTGCTAAAATACAGAAAGAATTATCAGAAAATAAGCCCCCTCAAGAGCGAATTCAAGGTGAGAACGCTGTTGGTAATGAAGAGGTGACCGTTTCAAGAACTTTCATGAGAAGAAAGGCTCCGCCTACTAAGAGGCGAAGGACTAGAGGTGGGGCTATAGCATCATCATATAATAGAATGCTCAGTAGGACTGATGAAAATGATATCACTAATATTGAAGAAAAGATGATTGATGTGCTGGAAAAGGAAATTAGTTCTGACAGTCAAAACGAAAATGAACTCGATGAGCCCCCAAAGGAGGAAGAAGACGAAGACGAAGACGGTGGATACCAAGAAATGGAAGAATTTGGATCTTTTTTAAGAGGACTGGAACAAACACCTGACATTGAAGAGATAGAGTATGACTCAAAAACTAATTCCATGACTTATGAATATATTGACCGGTCTGACCAGATAATAATTGAAAAGTTTGACAGTAAGTCGAATGATCTTCTTCTTGAAGAATTAATGCCATCCTATGTCATATTATACGAGCCAGATTTGGCTTTTATTAGAAGGATGGAAATCTATCAGTCTATCAGACATTCGAATCCTGCCAAGTGTTTCTTCATGTACTACGGAACATCAAGCGAAGAGCAATGTTATCTCAATGCGATCAAGCAGGAAAAAGACGCATTTACACGGTTGATTAGAGAAAAGTCAATGCTCCCCAAAACATTCATCACGGATGAGGACGAAGCATCGAGATTCTTACCTGACGTTAAAACACAAAACACAAGAATAGCAGGTGGAAATTCCCTAGAAGTAAAGAATAAGATAATTGTGGATGTAAGAGAATTCCGTTCTCAATTACCGTTTTTATGCCATTTAGCGACTCTCGATGTGATTCCATGTATGTTGACTGTTGGAGACTATATATTATCACCGAAGATATGCATCGAAAGAAAATCTATCCCGGATCTTATTGGATCCCTTAAAAGTGGTAGATTGTATCAACAATGTGAGCAGATGTTTCGGTACTATGAGCTGCCAACCTTGCTAATTGAGTTTGAAGAAGGCAAATCATTTTCTCTCGAGCCTTTTGCATCTTACAGAGATGGACGGCCTAGCAACACAGCAGGTTCTGTCATGGCATCTACTACTTTTCAACAAGATCTCCAATTGAAATTGATGATGTTGCTGATTTCCTTTCCCAGTCTGAAAATAATATGGTCTAGTTCTCCATTCGAGACAGCGCGGGCTTTCCGAGAACTGAAAGCCATTCAAGACGAGCCGGATGTCAATAAATCCATTAATGCTGGGCTCAATCCTCTGTTCGACAAGGACACTTACTTTAATGACACTGCCATTGATTTGATTCAGAATATCCCTGGAATCAGTCAAGTCAATTCTCATCTTATTATCAATAAGGTGAAGAACATAAAGGAATTAACTCAGATGGATGTTGACCAGCTATCTAAGCTCATTGGTTTAGAGGCTGCTACCAAGGTTGTGCATTTCTTCAAGCGTAATATTTAACTTTTTTTTGCCTATGGGCTACTATTTTATTCGATAGATACGTCTTTCAGGAACATCATATAGCATACCTGGTGTGATACTGATTTATGTAATTATACCAGTATTGTTGAATAAATCGATAAATTACCATATTGAAAGAGCGCGAGAGCGGAGATTCCAGAAAACAGGCTTTAGAAATGATCTTGATAAACTAAATTGTTTCTTTAAAAGATGAGTAATAAGAAGTTGTCTGATAGAGTAATATCGCTTTAAATGTCTGAAAACGTAAAGACAAGGCCTGTGAGGATATCAAAAGCATGTGAAAATTGCAGAAAGAGAAAAATCAAGTGTTCTGGAGAACCTGTCTGCTCTGAATGTCGAAAATACGACGAGCAATGTGTTTATCGATCTAAATACAGAAACACCAAGAAACGATTACAAGCAAATACTGATGAAAAGTCGGGATCATTGCCCGGAAGAAAAAATGAGGACGTAGATGTTCCTTTGGTGTCTGTTCGAAAGTCAAGCAAAAACTCTTCTGCGATTGAGTATTTTGGTCCTTCCAGTAATTATTCATTTGTGAAGCAATTGAACCATTACATGAGAGTTTTGAGTGGAAATAAGATGCCTGAAGATGAAGAGCAAGGACTGGAGCGGTTTGGGATGAATTTGATGGTTCTAAGAAACCCAGTTGACGATTTCGATTTCACCCTCTCAAGCATATCAGTTCAAACGGTCAATACATTATTGACCTACTACTTAGAAACATGGCATGTCCCGTGTCCAATTTTTACAGCTGAAGACTTATTCAATCTGTCTGTTCAAACCTGGAAAGTTGAGTTGGCTTCTGATCATATGAAGGCTCTCTTATACCTGGTTCTATCGATAGGAGCGGCCACAACGTATTTCGAGTCAGATCCTAACCAATCTTCTACATTACCTTTGGCTAGAGGTTTTTTCGAGCTTTCATTAAGGACTGTACCTAATATATTTTCAGAGACATCTTTCAATGCGGTACGAATTCTGTTTTTGATGAGTTTGAGCTCTTGCAATCTCGGAGATACATCAAATTCCTATTTGTATTGCGGATATGCTCTACGTGTTGCAGTGGCGATAGGTCTTTACCAGCTAAAGGAATTTGAATCGCCCCATCATTGTAGAGTTTGGACTTCCGTATGGCAATGGGATAATTATTGGAGCTTTTGTGTTGGTAAGCCTAGCGGATCAAAAGAAGATATGGAGACTCCAAACATTCTAGAGGAGGCATTTGTTGCTAAAGGCTACGGTGAGAGGAACCGATTTGCCATAAGCCCAGAGCACATGCGTCTACGTGTTTTTTTTGGAGCTAGTTGTAACAAGATTCACGCTCAATTGTACAATCCGAAACATAGCCTGCTATCTGTCATGCATTCTGTTGAGGAGATTTCAAAAGATGTAGATAGAAAGTACTTTGGAAGCAGCGATCTAGTCTTATTTAGCGAAAATTTCAATCAGGACTTCCATCCAGAAATAAGTTTCAACTCATACTTAGAATGGTTTTGGATTAGAATCTATTATCTTTACTTGAAGCTGATCATGTACAGGCCTTTTTTAATATTTTACGCTTATCTCAGTATCTCAAAGAAAGAGGCGTCGGACACAATCACTGCAAAATTGAAAACTCTTTCTGAAATGTGCCTTAAAGCAGCCATCGACATATCCCGATTTATTGTCGGACTTAATAGAAAAGTGAAAATGAGGCAACCTATCTTCTTCATTGGAACATATTTGGAAAGTGCATGCACAGTTCTGCTATTCTACGTTTTAAGTAATATGGAGAATATTTCAGATGAAAGAGCCAAAAATATTTGGGAAGTTCTTCAAGATACCTGCTCTTTTTTAAATGGATCGTGGGGACCTTACATTGGCAGTATACATATTATAGCGAATGATGCTTTAAAGTCGCTTTATGACATTCTTATGGCAAGAGAATCAGGAACTGAAGATATAACTTATTTTGATAGAGTACTCCATGGTGTGGTCAATCAAGCTATGTCGATTGATAAAATCGGGACTCCATCAGATTCCAAGTCTCAATTCCAGAACCCACAGAGCATTTCGGAAGAGTTGCAACAGAAACCTGAAGACATATTTTTTGCAAGAAACGGGGATTACAATACAATTTATACGGATAGCAACCAGTATCAATTCAAGAAAAACACGGTAGAGGACGATATTGAAGGATTTTGGAAACAGACCCTTGGATGGATATTTAATGCTTAAATAGTCAAAAAGATTTCAATTATTTATTGTATCATAATTGTAAAATGTTTATGTCTTGTTAACAGCCTCATCAATAACTGTAGCAATTCCTAACGCCTTTTCTTCTTCGGTCTTAATTGTGATCACTTGAATACAAACAGGCATTTTGTCGAAAAGGACAGGGTCATATGAGTCATAAATTAACTTATCTTTTTCATTTACAGGTTTGTAAGTACTGTCAACAAAATCTTTGGAAGCATCAACCTTTGAAACTGGAAGCACCACACTGGGACAATCACAAATGTTAAACGGGCAGGTATAGTTTATGGAGTGATTTCCATAAGGCAGGAACGAAGTGCTTGGCCAAACAGGGCATAACAATGCATCAATATCCCACTTTCTCCAATCTTTGTAAAATTGCTGTCTAAGCGAATACACTTTGTTCGCAAGACCCCACCAGTCATTTATCTTTATTGCTTCGGTAAAACCAGAGTTAGAACTCATTTCCTTAACTTGTTTTGGAACTGGTTCACCACTAATGGAACACACATTCCTGATTTCATCCCCGGCATCAGCACCTAAAACTTCGGCCAAAGTGCGACACAGCTCGGAATGAAGAGTAAAGTCAATCTCAACAACAGAATGGCCCTGGTCCTTCAGAGCCTTTTCAATTTGTTCCAATGATCTCTGGATTGGGGGATGAGGCATAATTTTGCCGTCGAATTTCCAGATTCCAAACTTCAAAGGCTTATCAGAATAATCTGGAATACCTCTCCATGGAATAACGGGAACTTTTGGATCTAGTCTCCATGCCTCGGCTTTAACCGCCAATTCGGTAAACAGTTTGACATCATCAAGGCTTTTGGCCATTGGCCCAATAACAGATGGTATAATCTCTTGACCAGAATAAGAGTTAGTTACATTCTGGTAAGTAATTCTGCTTGTTGAAGGTCTCAAAGCATATAGACCTTGGAAAGCAGAAGGAATTCTAATGCTTCCTCCTATATCTGTTCCAAGTCCAAGAGGCGAACCTCCAGCAGCTATCAGAGCTCCTTCACCACCACTGCTTCCTCCGCTAGCTAAATTAATATTTAAACTATTGGCTGTATAACCCATCAAATTGCTATATGTCTCAGGAAGCATCATCGCCATAGGAACAGTCGTTTTGACATAAAAAATTGCACCATGATCTTTCAATATTTTAGCAATTAAGGCCATATCCTTCGCAGGCTTATTCAACAAGCCAACATATCCAATTGAGGAATCTTTACCTGGTAAGTCAACTTGATCTTTCAAAGATATTGGAATACCGTGTAAAGGACCAACAACAGTACCATTTTTCTTGAAATAGTCATCCAGTTCCTTTGCTCTCTCCAGGGCTTCATCGATGAAAATTTCGACACAACAATTCACAATTTGGTGAACCAAGGCAGCTCTGTGGCAGAAAGCCTCTGTAACTACTGTTGCAGAATATTTTCCTGTCACTATCGCTTTAGATAGCTCACATACAGTCAATTTTGTTATTTGGATTTCTTCAGGTGGAAGAATGGTGTCCAGATACTCCGCAGTGTTGACAAATCCAGCAGCAACCATAGAACTTTTGATATCAGGAATCTGCCATCTTTCAGGGATAACCTGTAATAAAGAGCTCTGTTTCTTTTGTGCCAATGATTCCCAATTCATGTTGTATCAGGCAATGATTAAATGTTGAGTCTGTGTATGGTGATCTGTCTTAAGGAAGTCGATTTAGCTGCAGATATGCTTTCTCTTGCAAACCGACAATATTTGATTTTGCCAGAAGTGTTACCTAAGTTTTGAAATGTTTTTGTGTATTCAGACACAATTGTATTTAACTTATAAACAAACCAAAGGGATGATATCTCTGCAAAATTGTTTCGTGTATTCTTATTTAAGTACTTTAATAGGCAAAATATTCTGCGCCAATGATCGTACTTCCTTTTGAAGGTTCCATAAACAATATGACTTCCAATTTTCTCAGATTCAAATTTCAAACTTGGTGCATTGCGTGTTTATAATTAAAAGCTTGGTTGGTCAAAGCTCCGAGATTATTTTCCCCTGATGAAAATAATCTACCATGCAGCTAATGCGGCTTTCTTATCTTATCTTATCTTATCTGGCACTAGTGGTTTCTTGGGCCAAATTATTTTGGATCCTCGAGAATCTTATTACAACAAGATGGTGATATGGGTATTCTCCAGTTAATCACTAGATGATTGTAAGAGTTTATTTCAGTAGAGAAGACGCAAAATATGGATTTTGGTGGAAATATTTGACTAATACCTTGGCTGCCTGGATTTCGTCAAATGCATAGATTAAGGAATGGGCAGGAGCCTTTATCCGAGATCCGAGATCCGAGATCCGACCATTGTGTAGATTTCTTTTTTGGCCAATTGATCTATTATTGTTAGCTAATTTGTTTCTAACATGAATAATAGATACCACCAGATAGTGATTAGAGATTGTGATGGTCCAACTATAAATGTAATCAACTCCACTCAGCTTACTGGTAGCATGGGTGGATGGAATTGTGATGTTGATAGTAAATTAATCATCCTTTGTCGCAATGTCTGTTCACGTTCTCAGCCAAGGATATGGCTACGGATTTAGTTTGGGAATAGGAGCAGCATTTGCTCTTCTGATGGTGTTCATTACAAGAACTCTCTCTAAATACATGGGCCAGGTCCAAAATTCAGAGAGATTCTCTACAGCATCCAGAAATGTGGGCGCTGGTTTGATTGCATCTAGTACAGTTTCGGCTTGGACTTGGCCAGCTACACTTCTTTCCTCAGGTGCTTGGAGCTACTCTCATGGAATCAGCGGAGGCTTTTACTATGGTGTTGGAGGTACTATTCAAATCACTCTCTTTGTGTTCTTAGCTCTTCAAATCAAATTGAGAGCACCTTCGGCTCACACGGTCTCTGAATGTTTCTCAATTAGATTTGGAAAGTCGGGACATTGGGTTTTCCTCTGCTACTGTGTTGCCACCAATATTTTGATTTCGTCTCTTTTGCTTCTGGGAGGATCCCAGGGATTTGCCAGCACAACAGGAATGCATGTGGTTGCTGCAAGTTTCCTTCTTCCTCTTGGAGTTATGGTGTATACTGCTCTTGGTGGTCTAAAAGCAACATTCATCTCAGATTGGATCCATACAGTCATTATCTATGTTATTTTGATTGTTAGTTGTTACTCCATTTACTGCAGTTCTTCATTAATTGGTTCTCCCGGTAAAATGTATGACTTACTGAAGGAGGTTCAAGAAGTCTTCCCTTCTCAAACTGGTCAGAGCTATCTTTCCTTTAAAGATAAACAAATGGTGCTGTTGACTTGGACTGTTATGATCGGAGGTCTGAGTAGTGTTTTTGGAGATCCTGGTTATTCGCAAAGAGCCATTGCAGCCAATGCAACCGAAGTATTCCAAGGCTATATGATGGGTGCTATCTGTTGGTGGATTATTCCTACCTGTCTGGGTTCATCTGCAGGTTTAGCTTGTAGAGCCTTATTGACCAATCCTGCATCTGTCACATATCCGGATCCACTTAGCTCTGAAGAAATTGACTCAGGAATGCCTGTGATTTACGGGTTGACAGCAATTTTCGGTAAAAGTGGAGCAGCTGCTGGTCTTGTTATGCTCTTCATGTCTGTGACATCAGCTACGTCTGCCGAGCTGATTGCTTTCTCTTCTGTCATGACTTATGACGTCTACAGAACGTACATGAATCCAAATGCGAATGGTACGCAGTTAGTCAGATCTGCTCACATTGCTGTTATAGGATTCAGCTTGTTTATGGCCATTCTATCTGTTATTTTCAACTATGTCGGTGTTACTGCAGGTTGGTTATTGAGTTTCACGGGTATTATACTTACTCCAGAATTATTTTCCGTTGTCTTAGCTCTATTCTGGACCAGAATGACAAAACTATCATTATTGATTGGTGCACCATTAGGAACACTTACTGGGGTGGCATGTTGGCTAGCAGGAGCATATTGTTATGGTGATGGAATAATTAACAAATCAACATTGATGTTGAATGAAGCTACTGTAATTGGAAACTTCACAGCATTATTTTCAACTCCTGTCTACATTGTCACCCTTAGTGTATTAAAACCACAGGAAGAACCGTTTGACTTGGGTTTATTTAACGAGAAAATTACTTTGGGAGACGATGTCGACAATGAAGAAACTGCAGCTGTAGCTGTTGCTGAAGGTTCAAAAGCTGAAATCAAACGACAAGCTTACTATTCCCTAGCAATCAATATCTTCATTGTTCTTGGTGTCTATGTGATAATAATATGTGCGCTGTATGGAAGTTCTCACGATTTGAGCAAGTCTTCTTTCACGGGCCTAATTGTGGTGCTCTTAATCTGGCTGTTATTGGCTGCTCTTTATATTATCATATATCCTTTATGGCAAGGAAGGGAATCACTTATGTTGCTAGTGAAGGTGTTATTAGGAAAGAGTGAAGAACGCATGTCGGAGCAACTATTTACTGTTGAAGGTTCTGAACCGGAGGTCGTGGAGGTTCAAAACGTAAATAAGGAATGATAAACAGATTTTTCTCTAGAGGCGGGCCTTCTGTTAGTTATTTCCTTAAGTAAAAATGGTATTGAAACTGTTCTTTAATTCAGTTATGTCGAACAAGCTGTATTTAATAAAAACGAAGATTGTGATGTAATGCTACAAAATCAATACCAACCTCATTTAGGTGCTATATTAATATATACAGTCCAATAAGTGAAAACTATGTCACCAAATTCTGCAACTTCACCATCAGCTTTGTTGACTCAACGGCCTGGACAGAAATATCTTGAGGCAAGGTGGGAGTCATTAAGGCACCTAAAATCGACTCATCTGCGGGAAATATTTTAGGGGTAAAACTTAATTCCACTAATTCATCTTTCAAAGAATCGTTTGCCACTGCAAAATCAATTGCTTTCTTCAATAATGAATTGACCAGCTCAAGACATTTCCCTGAAATATGAACATACATAATCTTGTTTTCGTAATTGGTTTTTGCATATATTGCAGCAAAGATAAATGCCAATTTCAATAGACCGGATCCGATTAGTTCAGGGCTGATTAAAAGATTTAATGCTATATTTTTGTTGAATTTAGTTTCATCCATAAACTCAGCCAATATCAAGCAACTCAATAAAGACTGTAAACAGCTTGGTAACTTATCATTGAAAGGCTCGATTCCTTCGTGAAGAAGATCCAATGGCACAATAGATATCAAGTATCCAAATAACTTCGTCATCAATAATCCATCTTTTGGACTAGCACCAAGATGTGTCTTGACAAGAGAAGCAACTTCTGGGTCTTTTTCATCCCCAGAAAGAACCATCCCCATAAAATTCTTATTAGTATTTGAACCACAAAGAATTTTTGAAATGACGTCGATCGAATGAAACTGATATTTTCCAATAGACGGATCAAATTTGGTAATGTACAGACCTGAGTTTTCCTCCTCTTTACTTAATTGGACACAAAATGAGAGGCATAAAATCAATATTAACAATGCCTCCTTTGCGTTTCTTAATTCGATAGCGTGAGAAATATTGGTCAAGGTCATTAATGTGTCCTTCATCAAGAAAAGTCTCTTTCTAGAAAACACAAAAACTTCGGGTTTAGTCACCAAAGCATAAATTAAAGCAGATATGTGGTCTAAGAACTTGCCATGTGATGCTAACACATTATTGTTAAACACAGTCTCATTATCGCTTACGAAAGACAAGTTTCTGAAGATCATAGTAATTGTGTTTAATTCTTCCACTAGCATGAGTCGTCTGTTCAAGTAGGTATTCGCGTGAATGTTTGAAGTGAAATCTTCTGCCTCCAGTTTACATTCATGCAATAGCTCCATATATGATGGAAGAGAAAACTTCTCGACGAATTTAACTTCATTGAGCTCAGATGACATTGGTGTTTCGACCATTTCAGCATCCTCGTTCGCAGCCACGTCAAAAACTACGGTATCGTCGACCGCAATATATTCGTCATCTTCTATTATATCATCAACAGGCTTTGAACTAAATGAGTCAACAATTATAGTTTCAGCCTTATCGTCTGCTAATTTGCTACTATGTCTTTCGAAAACTTCATCTATTCTTGACTTCGTAGTATCAGACGATAGTGTATCCTCATAACTAGTATCTTCGCTTCCCCTTTCCAAATTTTCCGAAACTAACATATCTATAATACTCAATGATAAATTGCACAATGAATCTAATAAATACATGCACTCAGTCAATGGAATTGTAATATTAGGATCCGTTGAAACGATTAATAAGACGTTTAGAGCAACATTGATTTCGGCGTCAATATCCGAAGCCAAAGAAAGACTTAAAGCATCAATATCAATTCCACCCAATTCTGGAACATATAAGAATACTGGCTTGAGGTGATCTAACTGTTCACCATAAGCATTCAAAGCCTTTAGGTCAATTCCACCAGGCTTTTCAACCAACTTATGATGTGGAACATAGTTTCTCAAGAAATCAGGAACAAATGGTTTAGATTGTGAGTGGCTTTGCTGTGAGTCACTTTGCTGCGATAAAGGGGAGTGCTGAGTAGATTGTGGTCGAGAGAGAATTTGTTGAGGAGGTTGTCCTTGGGGGAATTTAGAAGATATGTCTGTCGAATAGCCACTTGGAGTTGCCGCAATTCCGGATGGACCCTTAGAATTATCAACAGAAGATTGGCCAACAGAAGCCTTAAACGGCTGTTGAGCTGTTTGGAAGGAATTTAAATTTTTTTGTTGTGGCTGTAATCCTTGGACCAACTGCTCCATAGATGGAGGCGAAGATTGGTTACCTTGGATTGCCTGAGAAGGAAGATTTTGTGCTTGTTTCTTTGTATGCAGTTGTTGTTGTTGTTGTTGTTGTTGTTGGCTTTCTAACTGCTGTCTTCTAAGCGACAATTCCTTCATACCTTCCGCAGTGCTGGCATACATTTCGAATGGCAACAAATTTTTCTTATACAATTGTACAAAATCTCCAAGAAGCTGGTTATTATCAGGAGGGATTCCAAACTTTGAGGCCACTGCCATTATCTTCTTCGATTTCAGGACATTATTGAATCCTCCAAACTTTGACATCACAGCGTAAACTAAAAATAAATTCATTTTCTTATCACCAAGTTGTGGATATCTTTCAGTCAATGGAGTTCCTTTCCGGCTCATGAAATCCTCTAACAGTCTTAGAAAGCTATATTGTTGTTGCAGTTGCAGTTGAAATTGTCGTTGCTGCTGTGAAAGTTGTGTCTGTTGCGTTTGCTGTGAAGCTTGTGGCTTCTGAGGCCTTTGAGTATTCTTTTGCTGTTGTGACGTTTGTGTTTGTCGTGATTGCTGAGACTGAAGCTGCCTTTGAGACGACGCCTGGGACAATGATAGTGAATTATCTAGACTTCGTCTTGGAATAGGAGCGTTTGTTACAGGGGAAGCCGCATTGTTTCTATTTTGACCCTGCATCTGTTGTTTTTCGTGCATTTGTTGATATAATTGTTGCCTCTGAAGTTGACTAAATGTCTGTTGCTGCTGCTGTTGTTGTTGTTGAATTATCTGATCTGAATAAGTAGCATTTTGCGAAGGTCTTTGGTTCTTTAGCTCATTCTCCGATAAACTGGCAGGGGCCTGAGAAGGAGTTATCGTATTTGAATATGGACTGTGAGATGCAGATGCTGGAGACTGCTGGTGTTGCTGAAGCTGCGTCTGCTGTCTTTTCATTTGTTCCATTATTGACAATGGATTTGGTGTATTTGGTGTAGCAGGACCTCCTTGAAAGACCTGAGATGGAAACGACTCCACAGTCTGTTGCGGCAGCTGAGATTGCTGAAGAGTCGTTTGTTGAGGAGACTGAACGGTATTTCCTGCAAAACCTGAAGAAAATAAATCGTCAGTACCACTATTCTCACTGCTAAACACGTCAAGAGAAGAGCTATTATTTTGTTGTTGTTGTTGTTGTTGCTGCTGCTGCTGTGGAGCAACAGAAGTTGCAGGTTGCACATCTAATGATGAAACTGAGTCTGGAAAGGTCAAAAATGCCATGTCATCGTCGTTGTTTCCGCCATTAAAGTGCTCGTTCAGCCAATATTGGTCGTTGCTCATGTTCTCTACTCTATAACCTTGTCTGTTCGCTTGAAAGTTTTTCTTCTGAAAACTTATATCTATGACGATCGCAGTGATCAATATATCTGTAGGAGATACTCTCGCTACACCTCAACTTAGCAGTCGATACTCTGAAACTCCAATTAGAACAATCTTTCATAAAGGAGCCCATTACCTATGACCATTCATATAAACGACTCAATTTGAAAGACGTCGCGAGGCTTGACATAAATTCTGAAAGAGAATGTCCGGGTAATAAATGATCACGACATAATATTTGTTGTAATATGTTTTGGAAAAATCCAATGGAGATTCTCTATGGACTGAATGCACCGTTCTTATCAACTTGATGATATGATGGAGTATTGTTAAACTAATAAAATGCCTGACAATATAGAGCATATTTTAGGGAGAAATCGTATAAATTCAAGAAAAAAATAGTGGATTGCATTATACTGCGTCTGGATAGGATTAAGATAAGTATAAATACGTGATTAGAAGTCTGGAGAGACATATGCTATAATATATGAGAAATGAAGCACTAGAAAATAATCCACTTCTTTTTGTGGAGACGTTTTTGGAGTTCTCTGTAATATTCGTACTCATCCCAACAGGACCTATCACCAAAGTTACAACCAGCCATATTAACAAGGAAATCATAATCTTTGGGGTTGTAGAAGAACTGAGGGTCATCTTTCTGATCCGAGCAAGCACCAGGAGGGAAACTGTTTATTGCTCTTAGTGGTACAAACCCTATTCTTTCTCTGACCCAAGGCTGGCTAGTGTACAGAGTCTCTAAACAGTCCTGTTCCTTATGTTCCCAACTCATATGCATCTGTTCATATTGAACTGGATCCCACCAAACATCCAGAAGCATTTCTGTCCATTCGGAACGACGAATGAGGAACGATCCTAGATTAAAACCACCACAATCTTGGCCCAATATCATGTCAACTGGCGAATTCAGAGTATCCACATAAGGAACATCAACCATAATGCCAAGCGGATTCAAGTAATCGAGTCTCCTGTAGACCTTGGACTCTAGGTCTTTGAATAAATACTCCTCCAGAGAGATATCTGGTTCCATGATGAATGTGTGCAAGTCCAGCCACCAAAACCACTCAACATCAGGAAATTGCCTCATTGTTTGTTTCAGTATATCTGCCTTTTCCCATCCTTCTCTCCACTCGTGGCTGTATCTTCTTTTCAAAGACGTGTCTTTTATCGTCAAGATATATCCATGTTTTTTTGCGTAATCTTGTTTATTGACAATCGATGATCTCTCTACAGACCATTCCTGTGGAGTCTTCCACCTCTGAACACCGCCTCCTTCGTTGGCAGCCAATATAATCACCACATTCGGTTTTGATTTGTGAAAAGGTGCTATGTATTGCAGGAACATCACAAAACCTATGAGTCCTAAGAGACCCAAGAATACTGACAGAATCCTGCTCTCTAGAACAGTATTTTTAAGAATATCTTTGGCATGGGATATATATGTTCGTTTGGTGTTAGGTTTAAGTGTTTTAGAGTACATTGAGTCCTCTGATTTTTGATCCTGATAGGTGTATTGTGATCTACTCGACATAGATTTATCTAGCACCTTTGGCGGCTCCCAGTTGACAAATGCACCGCAATTTTCTCGTTTTTTCTGACCTGTATTCGGATATGAAGTATTTTTAAGGAAAGAGATATTTGTTATGCTTTTGGGGGCTCGAACAGCTTATTTGAGGAGGAATGATCTGCTTTGTATCCGTTTTGATTCAAAAGCTTTTATTTTTGGACTTGGGGAGGAAATTATTACCGACGCGTCTATTGCGTCGATGTATTTTGATCGAGTTGCCTGCTAAATGGTACTAATACATGATTAATCTAATAACTAGCAAAACATCTATAAACTATTCAAAAGATCATCCAAAAAGGAGTCCTCAATATAGACATCATTCATTATTGATTCGGCAGCCGTGATAGATATCGAGGAAGCAACGTCAGGGATAGGTAACCCATGATTAACAGGACTAGCAATACCCTGAGTAAAAGAATCAATTGAATTCTCTGGAACCTGTGTGGCCGAAGCTTCAGGTAAATCAACTCTGAAGTCACTGAATAGTCTCATGGAATCCAGGTTTTTGATTTCGATGATATCTGTTGGATCGTTCATCTGATCAAGCCAATTAAATGTCTGTTCCAAATCTCTCTTTGGGAAAGGTTGCAATTTGGATTCCAAGGAGTCAGTGCTGACCTCTTCGTCATCTTTGACAAACGATCTCTTTTTCGTAGAAGTCATGTTCTGCTGGTCAGTTTCCTCCGGAAGGTGGTTCAATGAGTCTCGTTCCATCGGAATGAAATTAGCGTAATTTTTGGCATATAGTTTGTACGGAGGATACACGGACAGAAGCCCTTGGTCCTTTAACATTTGCTTGTCATCATTGTTGAATAGTTTGAATTCGATGTTATTCTGAACGTTCTGCCGCACTTGAGAAATTAGACGAGACTGCATCTGCTCCTGAAACACGGTCTCTGACGGATTTTTCGAAGTAAGATCAGTTGGCAAGTTTTGATTCAATAAACTCTTTAGTAGTCTTAGTCTTCTGTTCTTGTCGTTGTACAATTGTCTGACCACATAATCTGCCAGCTCTCCTCCTGCAGACCGAAGACTCAGAAGCTTTAATATTTTGAAATTCTCTTCAAGACAAGAGTCGGCTAAATTAGAGATTTTGTGGTCTTTATTGGAGAGCTGACATAGAAGAATGAGCGAGCTAGAAAATAAGAATTGAAGATATGCTGGAGGACAGTATACCGTATATGATTTATCTTTGAACATTGTAAAACAAATTTTACTAATCATATATGCACAGTGAAAGGTAACTCCCCATGATGGATACGATTCTAAGGAAGGATTGTCACAAGATGAACTTCCCACAATCTTGGATCTCTTCATGATATTGATTTGGTGTATGTTCAGTAATAAGAGATAGTAATAGAGCGTGATTATGGCACTTTGTTCGTTATGGGTGGATATGTCGCCCAATTTAAAAGTTAGATGTTTAGGCAGACCTTCATACCACCTGGAAATTAGGAAATCACAATGTTTCACTTCTGAGAAAAGCATTATCTTACCATCTACATGGTTGCGGAACTTTCGTCTTGTTGTGATTTCCACTAATTCAGCGATCTTGACAAGATTTCTTTGATAATCGAATGACTTCTGAGCCTCATTGTCATCTTGAAAGGTTTCTGGAGTTATCATTTCGATGTTGTAATCGGTTTTGTTAAGCAGAAAAGGTCCACCGTACCAAAAGCTTAGAAGACGATCATTTACGAAAAGAAACCACCACAATCTCCTGTGCATGTTCTGTTCGTATTGGTTATTTGAGCTGTTCTTCTTGTGCAATGAAAGCGACTGAAACAGCTGTATGGCTATTTTTATCCAGAAATGGGAGTTTTGGAAGTTGAGAGTGGGAATAAGCTCTGCTAAAATTGAAAAAAGAATCACTGATTGGACGAGCGAGATGGAGTTGTTTTCTACGGAAGCATCATAGAGAGCCTTAGCTCTCTTGAAGAATATTTTTGCTACCTTGATCTGGGAGTCATGTTGTTGTTCTGACCACGATTCTTCTGTGGATATCGTAGCTCCAACACTGAGAATAGATTGTAGCAGAAGGACTGAGTGCGGTTTATTCAGGTTTTTATATTGTTCGTAGAAGACTTCTCTGTTGATGATCAGAGAGATGTTATTGATTCTTTTGAAAAATGTATCGATATATTGCCAGGATATCTCTGGTGCCGGAAAATTGAAACATCCAAGTTGTATGAGATAGTGAAGATCAAAATCGTCAAACCGATTGTCATGACCAATTGCACTTTTATCGTATTTCACTGTGAGTTCGTTTATTATAGGAACATATGTAAACATTGCCATTTGAGGTTCTGACTTGACTCTACCTTTAAGGTAATCTTTCGGAGATAATTTCAAAGCCTGAAGCTGGTCGTTCTGCTGTGCGAAATACACTATGGAGTCTGTTTTCTTTCTTCGTTTATGAATGTAACATTGAGCATCCAGATTCACTTCCCTGCAGTTCGAGCAAGGTGATCCTCTAGTTGCAATATCGCATTTGATTTTGCGCTGATGGCACACCTGACATGCCTGTGTGAGCTTTCGTTTATTTCCTTTAGAGGAGTCTGATTTTCTCTGGTTCTGATTTGATTTCGGTTCAATTGTATTTTTTGCCATGGTCAATCTTCCAAATCACAACTGTCTCATCAAAAGGCACTCTGAAACATATATTCTCCATAAATTGGTCGTCGAATTGATTCTCATTTAACTGATTTATATCTGTGTTTATCTCTATCCATCTAACTTACTACACTGTATTTAAAAAAGTTTGTACCGATAAAATTTCGTACAGGCTCAAAGTTCACATAGAAACACCAGATGAACTTTGGAAATCATAATTGACATAGAAAATTGAAGATCCATCAGAATTGACAGACTGGACTAATGAGAATGTACATTACTAGTAAAGACTACAGAAATCAACATATATAATAAATTATTAAGGTATTATTGACTAAAAATAATTTTGGTAGCAGATCTAGAAATCATAAGCCTTTCGGAACGTGGAAACATTCATACCGGGTCTGACCTTATCAACTAAATCACGCCTGTCCATTGCCAGAAATGCTCTCTTCAAAGTCTCTGTTAGACTGGTAGACTGATTACCCTCGGGATACATAGAAGTCTGTCCATCCATGGGTTCGACCTCATGCATACTCAATCCAGTCAGTAAATGTTCAACAGCATCCCTGTACATTCCCATGTTGATGAAAGAGACCCCTAAATTATAACGTGCTCTCACAAAATTAGGATTCAATTGAAGTGCTTTAGAATAGGCCTCGATCGCCTGTTCAGGCTTGTTAGAATTAGCTAAGGAGGCCCCTAGTCTGTTCCACGCAAGAGCATCATTTGGGTTGTGAGTTATGGCAGCTTGGAAACAATCCAACGTCTTGTCGTATTCCTCAATTGAATAGAATAGCACGCCCAAACCTGTCTGGACGTCGGCATCCATGTTGGCACCATCAGGAGAAATTTGAGCAGCTTTTATAAATAGCTCGGTAACTCTCTTATTCAAAGTGAATCTATCATCTGCCATATCTGGGTTCGAGGACCGTGCTTTCTCAGCGATCTCGGGATATTTGGTTTCAATCCATCGTTCAAGAGTGGCAAATGCGGCGTTGTCGTAACCTTCATTGACATACGAAATAGCCAGGGTCATTAAGGCTACAAGGTTCTGAGGAGACAATTCCAGACACTTTTCAAGGGCAGAAATTCCGGCTAACTCCTTTTCATTTTGTGTCTGTACTTGTCCCAGTCTCAGCCATGCATCGACATGACCAGGATTCTGTTCAACAGCTGCCTCAAAGGCAAGAGCTGCTTCGCTCAATTTGGCTCCATTTTCCATCAACTTAATGCCAATCTCATATGCATCTGGGTTATTCTGAAACTGATTATTCTCTTCAAATTTGTACTCTCCATAGTTCATTCTTGTCTGTGCATATTTCTCGAAATCCTTCTCCCATTGTGCCTGGAAATCATCATTGCTGATCATATTATCTGCATACGAGTCAGGAGGCCTTAAACTTTCCCATTGAGCCTGAAATTCGTCATTGCTCAACATGTTATCTGCGTAGGTACTTCCAGAATTTTCCCAAGCTTGGTCAAAAGCAGACGGTTGAGCATCCATCTCAGTTTCGGTTGCTGTCTGTTCTGCCTCGAGTGCTCCTTGTTCAACCTCCTTGAAGGACTCCTCCCAGTTAACAGTGGACATAGGATCTTGCTCCTGATGAATCGGTTGTGCACTTCTATCAATGGCGGCGCTTCCCATTCTTCCCATCAACATTCCTCCACCCATAGGACCCAACATGCTACGGAACATCGGCTGGGGTCCTCTCTGAATTCCTATGTGCTGTTCCTGCTGCTGTTCCTGCTGAGGTACCCCAGGTATGGCCATAAACTCTGCCGACCATCCAGAGGCCGAATGCTGCTGCGGCTGCTTCATCGCACTCACATTCATCTGAGAAAACGACTCCATTGGCTGTCGCTGTTGCTGATGCTGTTCTATATGGTGAATCATGTTGAGCTCATTGGCCATAGGACGGAAATCAAAGGAACCCTGTTTCTGGTTCATAAATGACTCCATATGTATTCTATCCTGTTGGTTCATCATTATATTCTCCCGGATCTGTACTCCTCCATGTTGTTGAGCAACATCAACGCCATTCCTCATCGATTGTTCTAGTGAGGTGTCATGCTGGGATTGCTTATTGAACTGACTTAGAGGATTAGCGTTCGCAGCACACTCCGATCCGCCTCCTAAAAACGACATAGTTCCGATGTGTCCCTCTCTTATTACTTCAGATAGTTGTGATCGCCTTATTTCCTGCTTATCAGCTATATATTACCTTCAAATATGTTATTGTAGTATAAAGAGAACCAATACATATGATTGAATTGACCTTTTGGCTCTTCTTCCTTCATTTATAATACGATTCTATTTTCACTAGCCTCACCACCGGGTAAAATTGCCTCATTTTCCTATCTTTGTGGGGACGGCGAGGGGAGAATGTTATGGGAAGAATATAACAAAGAGTCGATGAGCAAAAAACAACCATAACAAATGTTTTTGTCACGTGAAATATTCACATGACCTCCTCCATACAAGTCTGATTTAGATCTCTAGTTGGAACCAGATAGGTCCTTGAATGCCCAATTCTGAAAAGCTATATACTGTTTGGACTGCTCTAGATTCCAAAACAATAGTTTTCCTGACGAGAAATAGAATTAAAGTTGGTTATAATATTTTTGCTATGTCTTTCATGTAAGTAAGTCGTTAAATACCGAATATATAGTAAGGAGTTGATATGTTAACATGCTCTTATAGGGAAAACTGACGTTCTATGACAGTGCCCGGTTATCAGATCTCACATCAAACATTGATGGACCAGGTGCAAGCAATTGTGTTGTCAATCTTCGCCGTCTTCATCCAGCTATCCATTCTCAGTATGTTGAAATACACAACCTTTGAGAAGTCATGATACTCATGCATAAAACTGTCTGTCACGGCATTGTATCCTAATATTCGATGAGAGCAACAAATCTGTCAATCTCTTGAGAATGAGCCGCAATTACCATGATTAGTGATGATCCGATTGTGTGTTTCAACCAACTCCAACCAACGTTCGAGCTTTTGAGATAGCCAACCATCGTATATAGAACGTCAAAATGTGCCCGGGACCTAAGATGTGACCTAGAATATATTGCTGAAATTAGGTTGTTATGCAACTTCCGAATGTTCAGATTCCCTACGACGATAAGTATCGTTAGAGGCTTCGTGGTCTGGCGAGTCTCTTCTGTGTATCTCGACTCCTGTGGAGTTTTCGATACGATCTACAGGAACGAAAACATCATTTCCTGTTTGTCTCGAAGCTGACTCTATATTTTGAGAATCAAATTCGGAACCAGGTTGTTGCAATATGCCGGTAGGTGTGCTCCCGGAGTCTGTGGGCTCCTCTATATGTTCCTGGTCTTCTGCTGACTGAAGAGCATTTCGTTCTTGCTCTTCCTCAGCAGCTTGTTCTTGTGCTGTGCGTTCTCTGAGCTGTTGTTCTGTCACAAAACCAGGCTGATCTTCGAACCAATACCAAATGGGCCTTAAAGGCGATTCGCAGGAGTGCAATTGTGGAATACTATCGTTGAGAAACAGATAAGTGTGGCTCAGAAGCAAGATGACCAAGTCAGTTTTGATCTGAGCGGCTAAATAGTTAAGTGTGAAAGTGTTTAACGAATTGAATAGCGAGAACAGAAACAGAACAGCTGGCAAATACAGGATGGAAAAGTCCAGTAACCCCATGAGTCTCATTCTGATGTCGGGATTTCTGCGTGTCCAGATGTTCAGAAGAAGCTTATTGAGATTCAATCCAATCAGTCGCAGTGGATGAATGTATCTGTTGGACAACAGGAGACTCATTGTCAGTATTGAGATGCACCATATATAGTCCCTAGTTCTGGAAAATGTCTGTTCCAATGTTTGTGAGTGCTTCACCACGAAGTAGAGTTGTGCCACCAAATCCCAAGAAAATGTCCCGAAATACAACATCGAAAGGGGTAATCTCCAATACTGGCCCTTGGTAAATACCATTTCTTCGGTGTAATAGCAGTCATCTCCACTGATGGACCCTGTCAGCTCTAGAAGAGAGACGCCTACTATGCCCAGAATGAACGTTCTAGTCACTGGAGGAATCTCCATTATCCAATCAAAAGGCAATCTTTCCATTATGTATGATCAGTCTGTTGTTTTGCGTTAGCTGTTCCCTTATTTCACCACTATGTATCTTATAAACTGGTATACTTGTTGTCAATAGAGCTATATGACATAATCCAAAAATGCTGTATATCTCGAAATTTATTCCTCACAGGTATTTGAGTTTGGCCTTATCTTATATGAGGTGGCAAACATCCACAATTGGACGCCAGAAATCATCAGAGCGTACAGAGATCATGGATCCAGCTATATTCAAGAGTAGGAACGAACCAGTGTGGAACGAACAGTACGAGACGCTTCTCAGAGGGCCATTTGATTATCTTTCTGGCCACACAGAGGGAAAGAACCTCCGAAAGCTTCTGATCGAGACTTTCAACGAAATATTGCAGGTTTCGGTACAAAAGCTGGACAAAATCGAAAGTATAATCGATATATTACATCTCTCGTCGTTGATAGTGGATGATATTGAAGATAGTTCTAACCTAAGAAGAGGTAAACCGTGCTCACATCTGATTTTCGGAGTACCACAGTCTATCAACTGCTCTAATTACATGTATTTTATCTCAATGAGACTGTTGAATGAAGCCTTTGAGGATGACAGCAGAAGATCAAAAGCGCAGGATATCTTTCTCCAGGAGATGATCCATCTTCACCGAGGCCAAGGTTTAGACCTTTACTGGAGAGATAATCTGATATGTCCCAGCGAACTTCAATATATCGATATGGTGATGAATAAAACAGGTGGTCTTTTCAGACTCTCCATCAGACTGATGAATTTGCTGGCCAATTGTGAATACCAAAAACTGATTGAATTCAGCAATCTTCTTGGAATCATATATCAGATCAAAGATGATTATCTGAATCTCAAGTCAGACGCTTATAACCAGAACAAAGGATTTTGTGAGGACATCACGGAGGGAAAGTTCTCGCTCCCAATAATACATTGTATAAATCTGAATCCTCTCAACAAGGAGCTTTTGAATATTCTGAAATTGAGAACAAACGACTCTGAAATGAAGAAATATGCCCTGGATCTCATGGAGAAATCAAACAGTTTCAAATATGTCGAAGAGAAAATCGTCAGGCTTAGAGATCAAGGAAAGGCTTTGATCCATGAAATTGTCTACGAATATATTCAAGACAATGACAAAAGACAGGAAATAGAGCAGAGTTTCCTGTTTACTCTGAACAAGCTGACAGATCTATAGCATTTAGTATTAATTCTGTCTACTTTCTTCAGTTTTTTGTTAATTGGCATTGCATCTATTAGGGTTAATAAATTATATTATGAGCGAGTTCTGAGTTTTAATCAGCCATCTGTACGTCTTTGAAACTATCATTTTCGCACGAGGTGGGGCATATATATGGATTGGTTGTATAGGTTTCCTGAGGAAGCACCTCAGAGACAGGGCAATCAAGTGCCATCTCTTCGTCTTCTATGCGAACAGGAATTTCTTCGATATTGGGGGAATTATATCGATAGTTCTCCATATGGGACTTCTGAGCCTGAACCCAGTTCAGAAAGCTCTGGTATGTAAGCAACCCGGGATTGTAGTACTTGATTAAGGCCCAGAATTTCATCACATATTGATCAAAATACAAATCTGAGTTTGTGACAACAGCATTTGTTCGGTCATTTTCCAATGCTGACTTGTTATCGAAGTTCTTGTGTTTCAATATTCGTTGGATACTGGACTTCAGCTTTTCTTGATCGTACTCGTTGTCGTTCGAACTGAACAGTTCTAGGATGTCCAACGTTGGTATCACCAACTTGTCTAAATCGACCTCATCGAAATCTTCCACCCTTTTACTCTCTGCACTCAAATAATCTGGGTTTTCTTTCAGAAATTGATCTATACTGGGAATAATCACGGTATCGTCCTTATCTTCTGGTCTCGACTTAGAATAGTCCAAATAGTCTGAATTGAATAAGGAACCAGGCGGAGTTGGTGATCTCCTAGAAAATTCATCCTCCTGTTCTCCTAATTTCAAATGTGATAATGTATTCACTAGTCGTCTTTTGGTATCATGAAAACTATCTGATTGATCCAAGGACCTCTTTTTCCCTATTCCTGGTACAGAACGTTCCGTAAACATATTGCTCAATATATCCATCGGTAATGAGGTATTTTTGTCTATGATTGTCGCTCTTACTTCCTTTAATCAAGTTTCCTCTACATTCCAGTGCAATTGTTCAATTTACCTAGTTCTTGCTTCTTAACTTTATTCTCTTTAATGGTATGTCATCTTCTAACAACTCGATTCCTGATAAGCAGCTAGCGGTTTTTTTTCCAGAAAGGCCTAGAATCTAAGGATTTCAAGGCAGTGAAATTTCTGACCAAGAAAGAAGATGGTAGCCAGTGGACTGGCAAAGAGATCAAAATACTCCATTAGTACTCCTTATAATGAATTATGGATAATGTGGAAAACGGAGAGGTTGCACAGGCATTTGCTAAGAATCCGGCGTTTGCCAAAGTATGTACTAGAGACGGCCATGAGATAGTGAATCACGGGCTAAGGTGGATCAATTGGAATACTCTAAGTGATGAGGGCCAAATTGAGATGATCAAACAATCTGTCTTGTTATTAGAGGAAACATCTGGACAGACTCCTGTAGGTGCTTATATCGGGCGAGGAAACATCAAGACTCCATCATTGGTCAAAGAAGCTCATGATCGACTTGGATTACCTTTACTTTGGGAATCGGACTGCTATTCTGATGATCTACCATTCTGGAGAGACCTACCACAGGAAAGGGGCTTCCAAATGAACAGAAAGAGGGTCTCTTGATGATCCCATACTGTTATGTTACCAATGACTATAAGTTCGTAGCATCAAATCCAGGACCTGGATTTCCCGGTGCAATGATCTATGAAGACTATCTTAAACAAGAATTCGACCAACTATATCGTGAACGGGGGAGAATGATGAACATTCCAATGCATTCGAGAATCCTTGGAAAGTCTGGTAGAACCAATGCATTGAGAAACTTCATGAAGTACATTACAGAAAAAGAAGGTGTCTGGGTATGTAGTAGAGGGGACATTGCAAAACACTTTCGAGAGAAGTTTCCGTATGTTCCAGGAGAACTTGCAGTCAGGAAGAAGAAATCATAACACTAAATTTATATTGGGTCTTCTATTAAACTAAATATTTCTTAGAATAAGTTCAAAAAAATCTGACGTCCATCTACTTATTCACTTAAGTAAAGCCTCTACGTCAGGTTTGCCAACGACATCCTTTTCCCAATTGGCGTATGGAAATTCATATGCTTCTAAAGTTCTTGCATAAGTGATACCACCAAGCCTGGAAACAGGTTTTAATTTAGCTGTATCTAACTTACTCTGATCCTCATTCATTAGATCCTCTCTCACATGGAACTTGACACCTTCTATTAAACATGTGACACCAGATACTCTATCTTCATCAGACGCTTTTGTTTTCCACATATGGGATGAAACCAGTTTTCCTTCAATGGAGAAAGCACTTTCTGCAACATACGGTGGCTTAACGTCAATTGATGGAACAGGAGTTAGTCCGCTCAAGTTCCACTCATCAACCTCAGGGGGTGCATTAATGGAACCAAAATGTGCAGCCTCGAGAAACCATTCGCTTATGATGTTTATGGTGCACTCTTTGGTAGCAAGAAGGTTTGTTATGGTGTCTTTTTTAACACCTTCTCTGCTGACACTTGATCCAAGAACAAATATAGGAGGATCGTGGTTAACCACTGTGAAATATGCAAAAGATGCGATGTTTCTCACACCTTCTGGAGAGATCGTTGAGACGAATCCAATTGGACGAGGAGTAACCGTGCTTGTTAATAAGCCGTAATTCATTGGAACTGTTCTTCCAGGACCATATGGGTCGATGGTCACTTTTTCGTATTTTTTCCATTCTTCATCGTTGGCACCCTGTCCAGGTACCCAATTAGGATTTGAGTTTTTATAAAACTTCAAACTTTTATTAGTGTCAATTGGTTGCAATTCTTCACCTGACATAGTAAGTATATCTATTTAGATCGGTTATATTTGGCATGTTCTCCTAAATTTTGGCTTCTGTTCAAACAATAATCTGGATCTCATAATCCCTATTTATAGGGATACCATTCTTATCATTTCGGTTATTTTACAGACACAAATGTACGAAAATCAAAGCCACCACATTTTTGGTCTTCAGTTGCCAAGCTCGGATTAAAAATTATTAATTTTCTCGTAAGCAGCCGGATTTTCTATTCTGCAGCAAAAGCGAGGAAAGCTGGGCGTCTAGGAAATGTGATGAGATATGGAGGAGCATATTATTTAGATCTGAAATTTGGTGACAAGAGGGGTACAATGTATTTATTGGCAATAATTAGGATCTAGGAATGGTATGAAATTGCAATGAACGATAGAATTCTAATAAAGTATAAAAACGAATTTTCTGGCCTCTTGTTAGTCAAACAAATTACATCCCTTGGCAGCACCAACAAGAGGTAGCTAGAGATGACAAAAACTTGAGATAGACAAGCCACCTGTAGAAAAAATCCAGTGAGTCCACGACATGTGTCTGCTCGACTTGTTTAAACTCGTCCGGGGATAAGGGATTCGGCCTTATAGTACCTCCTCTTAGCTGCGAAAAGCGAAGTGCTCGGGCTTTATAAGCTGAATTTCTGTCAGATTTTGATACCGAAGAGAGCCGTTGGAAATGTGTAGGAAATCAGTATCAGAAATTAGGTAATCCACTTCGGTCTTTGTTTCAGTGTGGAAATCGCAAATGGATCACAGATCTGATAGATGGAAACATGCAAAGATGATCTTGAAAGTGGCACATTTTGCTTTAAAGTCGGTTTATCATCAATGCAGATATCTCGAGGTCCTTCGAAGCCGGCAATTTCATCTATTCCAATCTGTACAAATAGTTGCTTATGTTTCTAGCAAATCCGAATAATGTATGGTTTATTAATAGATTCCATTAGTAGCGTTTCCCATATTTCCATCCATACTCTATTTAATTACTAATTCTCTGCCTAATTCGAATCTATCAATCCAGTAACCTCATTGTCTGATAGATCGTCCAAACCGTATCCTACATAAGGCTACATGGAGATATTTTCTATTTTACTACAGGGTTCCTGATTTTGAGCCTAGATGAACAAAGTTTGCAACATATTATTTGAATACTACTAGTTGATGATCTCGGATGATGTACAGTTGCTGGAGTCGGTTGGGTGCCTTGAACTTACTATCTTCACAGACCCTAAATTAGATAAAACGTTATATAAGTTAAACCTATTCATCTATTTTCTAGTTCTGATAGATCCATGTGCAAAAGCAAAAGCTAGCAAATTATAGGGGATTTTGAATTGTTGAACAACTTAGATCTGAGAAGATCTATTTGACTTTTCGCATCCTAGATCTACAGTTTCTACCATAACAAATATATTACTGCGTCTGTTGGAAATTTGATTTACGAGCTTCTTTAGTTCAGTCAAGGTGTATATATCATATTGTTTCTATATGGTGTTCAGAAGTCTGGCTTTGATATTTGTTACTGTCAACTTCACTTAGAAGTCCGAATTCTATGAGACATAATCTTCAAATATTAATAACAGTTACCCGGACTGATTCTTGAAGCGATTATCTCGAAATATAAAATCTCAGTTATCTAGATCATGATGAGTACTTAGGACAAGATTGGATGGCAAAGAAAATCCGAATAAGCTATTATATACTGTTCTCTTGACTTTTGAAGTTAAGATTGTCTTATTTATTGGACTTGGCACTTCCAAGATGTCGCAAAGTCAAGGGCAATTGCAGAATGCTCACGCCTTGCCTACAGGCTCACAAGGCACTACAGACAGTTTGACAATAGATGAGATTTTCGATGAGCTGAAGTCCAAAGATATCAATAAAGTTAATATTGCAGCCAAGAATCTTCGAAAACACTTTGTCTCTGTTTCCCGTGACTTTTCATCTACAGAACAGTTATCTGTCTACAACAACTACATCAACAAGAGAATCTTTGACCTTATAAATAGCCCAAATGTTAACGAACAAATTGGAGGAATAGAAGCGATCAAATCACTAATGGAACTGATAACAAATACATCAAGTGATATATCATTGCCCCAGATTAATACCTCAACTATGACTGAGGAAAACTCCAATATGATTGCAAGATACGCTAACTATCTTAGAAGATTGATATCATCCAACGATATCCAGGTTATGAGATTGGCAACAAAAACATTAGGTCTACTTGCAATTCCTGGTGGATCGTTAACAGGAGACTTTGTTGAATTCGAAATCAAAAGATCTATTGAATGGTTAGTATCCGAAAAGGTGGAAAATAAAAAGCATGCCGCAATTCTGATAATTAGTTCGCTAGCCGATAATGCGCCCGCATTGTTGTACCAGTACATAAAGGAGGCTCTTGGTAGTATATGGATTGGCTTGAGAGATCCAAAATTGGCCCTCAGGCTTGATGCTGCCGTGTGTTTAAGGCATTGCTTAAATATTGTGTACGAAAGAGACACTGAGCTGAGAAATTACTGGTTTAGTAAATTCTACAATGAGGCGACTCTTGTTTTCAAGAATACTTTGGTTACAAACAATGGCACTAACTCTGTTTCCAATAATAATCCTCCAGAGTTTATTCATGGTTCTTTACTATGTTATGGAGAACTTGTTACACAAGGCACCTCTGTTTTGAATTCTAAAGTGGATGACATATATGAAAATCTAATGATAGTTAAAGATCACAGGTCTATTGATGTAAGGAAGGAAGTAACTGTGATAATGCCGAAGTTAGCTAGGTTCGATAAAGTCAAATTTGTTGATAAATATATGCATCGTGTGTTGCTATATTATATTTCCCAACTGAAAATAGGAAAGGACAGATCATTTATTCTAATAAGTATCGGTGATCTAGCTGTGGAAGCTAAAAGCAACATTGTCAACTACTTGGATGGAGTGGTGCTAGAGAATATTAGAGATGCACTTTCGTCCAAAATATCTAAATCAAGAAAAGAGTTAACGCCATCTTGTTTTTATTGTTTGGCTAGACTAGCCATCTCTCTTGGTGCGCCACTTACTAAGTTCATTAATAACTACCAGCTGATGAAGTACATCTTGAAGTCTCCTATCAATGATAATATGTTGACTCTTTTGAAAATATTCATTCAACATTTACCATCACTTGAACCTATGATAAACGAACGGCTTATCAATGTTGTGAGTTTCTGTTTATCAGGTTATGAGTTCAAGCATCCCGGCTCTCCTGATTTTAAAAGACAAATGAGCTCAAGTTTGGCTTTCTCTTACAGACAACATATGTTAAGTAAAGATGGAGGGTTATTTGGTGTCTCGACAGTTGATATAACAGGTTTTTCGGGAATTCCAAAAAGCAGCTACCATGAAGACCCGGATGTTTCCGTTATTTTACAAGCATTGAAAACATTAAGCAATTTTGACTTTAGAAATTACTCATTAACTGAGTTTGTCCGTTATGCTGTGATACACTATATTCAACACAGTGACCCAGAGGTTAGACTCAAAGCTGCTTTGACCTCTTCTAAGATATTTTTAAAGGACTCCATCTGTCTGCAGAGAAGTTCTAATTCTCTGAAAGCCGTCAGTGAGGTCTTAGACAAACTGTTAACTGTCTGTATAACTGACCCGTCTTCAGAAATTAGACTACAGATACTTAATAGTTTGGGTGAAAGATTTGATCCTCAACTATCCCAAGCCGACAGTGTTAGATTATTGTTCTTAGCATTAAATGATGAATCGTTTGATATCCGAAAGGCAGGTGTATGTCTCGTTGGAAGACTTTCATTTATAAATCCAGCCTACATTGTGCCTCCATTAAGAAAATTATTGATACAGTTATTAACAACACTAGAATACGGTGGACACAGCTCCAGAAAACGAGAAGAGACAGCCATTCTTCTATCTTTATTGATCTCGAGTACCGGCGACCTTACCAAGCCTTACTTGAAACCAATAATGGATGTCTTGATTCCTAAGTCCCAAGATACGAGTTCCTCTGTTGCCTGTGCTGCAATATCAGCAATTGGTGAAATATCTAACGTTGCAGGTGAAGATATGGTGCAGTTCATTCCCAAGTTAATGCCCGTATTATTGGAAACATTCCAAGATCAAATATCCGGACATAAAAGGGATGCTGCACTGAGAACACTAGGCCAACTAGCAAGTTCCTCCGGATATGTCATTCAGCCGTTGTTAGACTATCCTCAATTATTGGGATTATTAGTTAATATTATGAAATCTGAGACCGCCCCTTCGATAAGACGTGAAACAGTAAGACTAGTTGGTATTCTAGGTGCATTGGATCCCTACAAACACAGAGAGGTGGAGCGGCATGGTCAGGACTCACAAACGGTCGCGGAACAGAATGCTCCATCTGTTGACATGGAGCTTTTGATGAAAGGAAAGTCACCTTCTAATGAGGATTACTTCCCCACCGTTGTAATAAAAACTTTATTGAAGATTCTCAAGGACTCTTCTCTAAGCACGCATCATCCAGCTGTTGTCCAAGCAATCATGCATATATTCAAAACATTAGGTGTTAAATGTGTGCCTTTTCTTGACAAAGTCATTCCAGGTTTCTCCGCTGTTATACACTCATGTCCTCAATCAATGTTAGAAACATACTTCGTCCAGTTAGGAGATTTGATTAAAGTTGTTAAGCTACATATTAGACCTTTCTTGCCTGATATTTTTGGTCTGATCAAAGTTTTCTTTCCGCAAGTTAATTTGCAAGTCACCATTATCAGTGTCATGGAACAAGTTTCAAAAGCATTAGATGACGAATTTAAAATGTATATTCTAGAAGTGGTGACTATTCTGTTAGATGTTTTGGACCGAGATACATCCCCTGGGAATATTGCTTCCTTAAGAGCGTTGAAAGCATTCGTTGTTTTTGGTAATAACATAGAACCATACATTCACTTGATTGTTCCACAGACTGTAAGACTTTTTGAGTCAACTTCAGATGTGGTAAGAAGAGATGCAATTGATACTGTCGGAAAAATTTCGAGAGCAGTTAACCTAAATGATTTTGCCTCAAGAATTGTTTTACCCCTTGTAAGAATTATTGGTAGTAATGCCTCATCTGAGCTAAAGTCCTCATCAATGAATACAATCAACTTATTACTTTTACAAATGAATTCAGAGTTTTCAGTTTTCCTTCCTCTCATCGCAGCTACTTTAGCTAGAAATAAATTGCAATATCCTGTGTTCGATCAATTGGTGGATAAGCTTCTCAATGGTGAACCTCTTCCGGGAAATTTGGTGATAGATAAAGACCAAGATTTATCAGCTGGAGATAATTTTGAAATCGAGGCAACTCCAAGAAAGCTACCTGTTAATCCACAAGCTCTGAGAATTGTATGGGATTGTAGCACGAAGAGGACCAAAGAAGACTGGCAAGAATGGATCAGAAGATTGAGCATAGAACTTCTCAAGGAATCTTCTTCACCTGCACTGCGTGCATGTTCGTCCTTGGCCACAGTATATCCTCCATTGGCAAGAGACTTGTTTAACTGTGCTTTTGCCAGTTGCTGGAATGAATTACATATCCAATATCAAGGAGAACTTGCACAGGCTTTATGTATTGCTTTGTCCTCCCCTAATAATTTGCCGGAAATTCACCAGACATTATTAAATCTGGCAGAGTATTTAGAGCATGATGACAAATCATTACCGATTAGGATTCAAACCTTAAGTCAATATGCTCAAAGAAGTCATGTTTATGCGAAAGCTCTACATTATAAAGAACTTGAGTTTATTCAAGAGCCATCCACTCCAACAATTGAATCTTTAATCAGCATTAACAATCAATTACAGCAGTCTGATGCTGCTATTGGAATTCTTAAGTATGCCCAAGATCATCACGGTTTGCAATTGAAGGAGACATGGTATGAAAAGTTACAACGATGGGATGATGCTTTGCGTGCTTATAACGAAAGAGAAAAAACTGAACCTAATTCAATGGACATCACGATGGGTAAAATGAGGTGTCTTCATGCTTTAGGCGAATGGGAACTTCTCAGCGAGTTGGCACAAGACAAATGGAATAACTCATCCAGCGATATAAGAAGGGCAATTGCTCCGTTGGCCGCTGCAGCTGCATGGGGACTAGGGCAATGGGAAAGAATGGATAACTATATCAGTGTTATGAAGATCGAATCTCCTGATAAGGCATTTTTCAATGCGATTCTATGTTTGCATAAGAATAACTTTGATGAGGCCTCAGAACATATTCTGAAGGCAAGAGATTTGCTAGTCACTGAAATCACTGCATTGGTCAGTGAGTCTTATAACAGAGCTTATGGTGTTGTGGTCAGAGTTCAAATGTTAGCTGAGCTGGAAGAAATAATTAAATATAAGAGTTTGCCTCAAGGGTCTGAAAAGAGAGTGCAGATCCGTGAGACTTGGAATAAGCGTTTATTAGGATGTCAAAGAAATGTCGATATATGGCAAAGAATGTTAAAGGTGAGGGCATTAGTTGTTAAACCTAAACAAGATATGGAAATGTGGATTAAGTTTGCTAATTTGTGCCGGAAGAGTGGCCGGCTTGGGTTGGCTGAAAAATCGCTGAATTCCTTGTTGGACGAAGGAGTGTCTGGTCATCAAGCATCCCGAGCCCCACCTCATGTTGTATACGCTCAGCTGAAATACATGTGGGCTCGTGGACAACAAAGAGAGGCGTTGAATCATCTTGTTGATTTCACCTCTAAGTTATCCCGTGACTTAGGAGTTAATGAGAATGAAGCGATAACTCAACCATTACCTACCGAAATACCAGGTGCATCTGATAACATTGAGAAATATACAAAATTACTTGCTAGATGTTATCTGAAACAAGGAGAATGGAAGATTGTACTACACAGTAGCTGGACTGAAAAGGAGTCTTCTGGTATCTTAGGATCGTTCCTGTTGGCGACCCATTTCGACTCGTCGTGGTATAAAGCTTGGCATAATTGGGCTTTAGCTAACTTTGAAGTTATTTCACCACAAGCGAAACAAATTTCTAAAGATGATGGATCTTTGCATCTGCAGGATGAAAAGGACTTAACCTCAATTCTCCATTATGTGGTTCCTGCAGTAAAAGGTTTTTTCTATTCTATTTCTCTTTCATTATCCAATCCATTACAAGATACGTTACGTTTACTGACCCTTTGGATAAAGTATGGTGGCATTGAAGAAGTAGCAAATGCTATGCAAGAAGGTTTCCAAATGGTGAATATTGACACTTGGCTTGATGTTATTCCTCAATTAATTTCACGAATTCATCAGCCTGACCCTATTGTAAGCAAGTCTTTGCTGGGTCTTCTCTCCGATTTGGGAAGGGTACATCCACAGGCTCTAGTTTACCCTTTAACTGTTGCCATAAAGTCAGACAGTGTCTCTAGGCAGAGGGCCGCCCTGACTATAATAGATAAAATGAGAGCACACTCTGCTATGCTAGTTGACCAAGCCGACTTAGTCAGTAACGAACTCATTAGGGTTGCAGTTCTATGGCACGAAATGTGGTATGAAGGCCTGGAAGATGCTTCCAAGTCGTACTTTGGAGAGCAGAATATAGAGAAAATGTTTTCTATCTTAGAGCCACTCCACCAAATGCTTGAAAAAGGACCAGAAACTATTCGAGAAGCCTCGTTTGCGAACGCATTTGGTAAAGAGTTGGGAGATGCCCATCAATGGTTAATAAATTTCAGAAGGACGAAGGATGTGGCTTACGTTAACCAAGCTTGGGACTTGTATTATGCTGTTTTCAGAAGAATATCAAGACAACTGCCACAATTACAGAATTTAGATCTTCAACATGTGTCACCGAAATTACTTGCGGCAAAGGATCTTGATTTAGCAGTTCCTGGAACTTATGTTTCAGGAAGGGAAGTTATCAGAATTATTAAGTTTGAACCCGTGTTTTCTGTCATTACATCTAAACAAAGGCCTAGAAAATGCAACATCTGGGGAAGCGATGGTAAAAACTACCAATTCCTTTTGAAGGGACATGAAGACATCCGTCAAGATAGTTTGGTTATGCAATTGTTTGGTCTAGTCAATACTCTTTTAGCAGATGATCCAGAGTGTTTCAAAAGACACATGGATATTCAGCAGTATGCTGCAATTCCCTTATCACCAAGCTCCGGTCTGCTTGGTTGGGTTTCGAATTCTGACACATTCCATGTTTTGATCAAAGAGTATAGAGAACCAAGGAAAATATTATTAGATGTCGAACACAGGATCATGTTGCAAATGTCTCCGGACTATGATAATCTTACTTTGTTGGAAAAAGTGGAAGTTTTCACCTATGCGCTAGATATAACAAGAGGACAAGATTTGTATAAAGTTTTATGGTTCAAATCTAAGTCGTCAGAGGCATGGCTAGACAGGAGAACAACCTACACAAGATCCTTAGCTGTGATGTCTATGGTTGGTTATATTTTGGGACTAGGTGATAGACATCCATCAAATCTGATGATGGATAGAATTACAGGAAAAGTGGTTCATATTGACTTTGGTGACTGCTTCGAGGCTGCAATTCTTCGAGAAAAGTATCCTGAAAAGGTTCCTTTCAGATTGACTAGAATGCTTAGTTATGCGATGGAGGTCAGTGGTATCGAAGGTTCATTCCGTATTACAAGCGAGAATGTGATGAGAGTGCTAAGGTATAATAAAGAATCCCTGATGGCAATCCTTGAAGCTTTTGCATATGATCCCTTGATTAACTGGGGATTTGATTTCCCATTGAAGGAGATCATTGAGGGCTCTAGCCATTTCCCTAATTCCGATTACAATGAATTATTGAGAAATGGTCAAATTTCAGAAGAGGAGGCTGCTAAAATGGCCTCACAATATAAGAATGATATAAGAAATGCAAGAGCAGCTTATGTTCTGAAGAGAATTACCGACAAATTGACTGGTAATGATTTCAAGAGATTCAAGGAGCTTGATGTTTCCAGTCAAGTTGATAAATTAATACAACAGGCGACCTCTGTTGAGAATTTATGTCAACATTATATTGGATGGTGTTCTTTCTGGTAAATTTGTGAGTAGTCCAAAGGTTTTATTTCCCAAGATTTAGGTATATATTGATTATGCTTTTAATTTCAATCTTATATTGCATGTTTATGACATTTTTCCTGATTAAAATCGATTTTTCTTGGTGTTCTTCTATAAAACTATTTTGGACTGATATGAACACTGCACACGATCCATAGTTTGAGTGGATCTCTTAGAGGTCAAATTCTCGTTTTACAGCTTATACTTTTCTTATGGCATCGTTAAAGAGCACCATAGTTCGCATTTTGTGGAGTTTAAAAAAATAACCAATGGTAAGTCACGCTCAATTTTTAGCTTTCCTAATTTGATACTTTGAATACAACAATGAATTATTCAGGTCATTATTAACTGTACTTTTTGTGAAAACCAGAGACTCAGTCGACGAGAGTGGTCTCAAAAGTTGCCTTGTCTGCAATAATCATGTCTTTGAAAGATCCCAGTTCGTCGAGAATTTAATTTCCCCGCAGAGCATAAGCTTTTTAGACAATGAAGTTTCGATGCCATGAAATTTTCTGAATGCACAAGCTATTAATTCCTCGAGATTTGCTAGAAATTATCATTTCTGCACATTCTCCGGTGTCTCGCATATGAGTATGGAGACGTATTATGTCTTTATTATGCGGCTCTATACCAATTGGGGGGCGATATCTCCCTTTTTAGAGATTTAATGACCGAAAATGTGATTGTCAAGTTCAGCCATTTTAAGGTGGAAATAGTGATCGGGGACCGGTTCTTTGTTTACAAATAATTTTACAATCCTGATGATGTTATCGAATGCATAGTTGATACCTTTAGCCACTTTGGATTTCAATATACTTATACCAAGTGTAAAAGTTCAATCGGTAAAATCTGTGGATATCCAAAAATTAAGAACTAGAATACATTATATGAAAGGAAAACCCCTTTCCACGAGTGAAAGCACCTAGTTTGTGCTGAATTAAAAGGGTTAGTGCATCGAAGACATTTAAGGAAACGGGAAATATCTTGCATGAATGAAACCTGTTCAAGATCGAAGTTTGCATATGCAGACCTTTTGGGAGCCTTTTCAGGGCCTTTTAAGGGCCTTTTAAGAGCCTTTTCAGAGCCCTTAAAAATAACTATAAAGTGGACCGAGTTCTCTTCACACTTGCTACCATCGTTCATTATATTCTCTTTTTAAAAGTCCACTTTTAAAACTATTCACTCGTTTAATTTGCTCTCAAATGAAGTCTTCCGTTCTTTCTCTGTGGCTTTTCTCCACTCTAGCTAGTGCAGCTACCACTTACTATCCTTTCTCGGTAAATCTTGGAACTTATGGTGATTTACCTGTTAGAAAGTCTGACGGAAAATATTTGCTTGGTCTAAGTGACAAAGGTTCGATTGTTACTTTCACCCTTAATGATGATGGCTCTGTGCAGGACAGTGATGGTGAGTATGTCATCTATAGTAAACCATCAGATGAGACTCCAGCTCCTATGTACTTAACTGCCTCCAAGAACGCTACCAAATCCGTTACTTGGTCTGTTGATTCCGACTCAAAGTACTTCAAATTGGATGATGGAGACTTTATTGCTTGTCCAATCGATGATTTCAGCGCCTACTTAGCAGCTGGAAACAGTAACTGTGATTCCGATGATATTGATGTTCCTGTTTCACTCAACATAGATGCTATTATTACTGCTGAAATTATGGATGCTGCTCCTAAGTTCACCCTATTTGCTGAAGGAAGTGGTGTCGGTGATGGAATGGTCAGAACTAACGTTCTTACTCCTTGGTCATTAACTGTCGGTGGTAAAGGTGACATTGCTCAGTTCACTTTCTTAGAACCAAGACACTATGTTTATGACCAAAATGATTTCCTTACTACGAACGATCTCGGTGATGACTCTCTCTCTGTTGGTGAAGTTGTCAGATATTTCAAAAATGAAGCTGATATTATCTCAAACTTTGCTATCGTTGGAGACCAGCTTATTGTCAGCACCAGTCCAGAAGATCCATCCACAGGTACCCTAACCACAGAATGGTACGTCTGTATGAATGGTACTAATGCTCAGCTCTCCTTTAACGGTTTGTGTGGTCTAAACAACAATGGAGAGATTACTGGAACTAAGGTTCAATTAATTATTAACGGTACATCCGGTGACACTTCTTCTTCGAGTTCTTCTGTCTCTACCGCTCTACCTACAGACTCAAGTTCATCTTCCGTCTCTACTGTCCTACCTTCAGATTCAAGCTCTTCTTCAAACTCTTCTTCTACTTCCACCACTTCTACACACGCATTTGGTACTACTGAAGTAGTCTCCACTTCCACCGATCAACAAACTACTGTTGTCACCATCACCTCATGCAGCTCCAACAAGTGCTCAGAGACCGATGTCACCACAGGAGTCACTGTTATTTCAACCACTATCAGCGGTATCGTGACTGAATACACCACATATTGTCCATTGACCACTTCCACCAGTGCTCCAACAGGACCAGAAACTGTTGTTGTTACTGTCACCTCATGTAAAGACAACAAGTGTTCCCCAGTTCCTGTCACCACCGGTGTAACCACTTACACTACTGATGACACTACTTTCACTACTTACTGTCCATTGACCAGCTCGTCTGACGAAGAAATCTATTCAACTTCCGAATCTATTTCCTACTACACTCCAAGTGTCATCTCATCCGTGTACGAAGGTGGAGCTGCTTTGACCAGTATTTCTTTTGGATCTCTATTGGCTGCTGCCTTCTATTTCTTATAAGCCTCTTATGGCAAATGTCATAATCTGCAGTAATGGATTTTATTTTATATTTTGATTATCTTATACTTTCTTTCGTCAAGAAATTAAAGCTATCTAAAGTATCATATAATATTTATGTTGTAGTAACCTCTAGCTTCATTCCTATTTAATTTCTTCAGCCAGTTTTAATTTAATTTCCTCATTTGCTACCAGAAATCTTAACATAATAAAAGCATTACCAGTCAAACAATGTAATTTGCAATTGTATCACATTATAAAGTATTTCTATCGTTATAGATTTACTCGCTATATTGAAGTCACTAATAAAATAGACCATATCGAATTCTATGGCTATGGTGGCTGTGAGAACTCCTTTCTAAATAAATATATCTTACATAAGTTATACAACATTTTCGATGTCATGATAAATTTTTGTTTTGAGCTATTTGACATTAAAGAGGACCAAGCCCAACAAGAGAAACTTCATAATCAATAAATAGATAAAATCATTTAGATGATTAACTTTTAAACCAATTTTCTATGAAATTGTTAGATATTAAGTAATGGTATTAGTTTACTTTAATGATTTTTAATTTAAAAGCTACGATTAGCTCCTAGTATTCTGAAAAAATTTAGAATTTTGAAAAGTTAAAGTAATTATATTTTTCTCTTTGAAACCGAACTGCCACAGACTTTATCATATTTCAATTCGTTAAATCTGTTTTTCATTTCCATATATATGATTTTCAGATAGAAAAAAGCCAAACTTTATTGCTTGAAATCTACAGAACAACATTTTCTCTGTCATAATTGGGCTTAGAAATTAAATGCGCGGGTCTGATGAGGCACCGTCCAGGATGAACCGAAGACAACAATAATCAAAGAGTGTTAGATTTTCTTGTGGCTACAAATTTCGAAAAGAAGCTAGGTAAATAAGAACTTATCAAAATTAGGAGAGCATTTTCAATTTATGATTTCGAGTGTGCTTTGTAATGCACTACATCGGATAAATGCTGGACACAAAAGAATTCCAATCCTAATATCTCGTATTATGCTGACTTGAATACTGAAAGTAATCGATGAGGAAAGCCTTCTGGGAACCTTTATCCAGAATTAATTCATATTTTAGAAATTCATTATCTAACCAATTACACCAGTTTAAGAGATACATTACGGATATATATTACGTAACGTACGCCGATTAATTTTTTCTCAGAATGCATTAATTATGCACTCCATAAATATTCAACAAAATACTTGTAACTGAACTCAGTATTAATCTAATTTCAGTGGAAATCATGATACTACTGTAATTTGGTGGAATTGGAAATACTGTCCGTAATGGCCCATCAAGCAAGGAGAAATGCCACCCTTGCGTGCGTCAATTGTCGAAATCGAAAAATTAAATGTGTAGGTAATTCCCCGGATGGTTGTGTCAACTGTCTGAAATCAAATCTCAAATGTTTGAAGACCAAAACAGATAAAAGAAAAGAGAGATTTAGCATTGAATATATCGAGAGTCTAGAAAAAAAGATATCTAATTATGAAAGCGTTATAGAGAATACCAAGAACAATATATTCGCCTGTTATCAATCATTTGAATCATTATCTGATTCTGCTTCTGTAGGAGTAGGTCAGAAGGAGTCAGAGAAGAGATCTCATAATCCTGCCCCAATCTCTATATTATCTAAAAAGAAACAGATACTAGTGACTGACAACTCACCAACGAATAAGGCATCACCATTATCAAAGACAATGTCTTTTCTTAAGACAACGAATTTTGAAAATGATGAGAAATTGACTGTTACCGTTTATGGTCCGACAAGTGTATTTTACAGAAATTTAATTCCTCAGTGCACCACGGATAATTATAACTCAGAAAACTTGTCTTTAAGCACAGATGCTATCGTTGTCGAGTGTGTCAAACTATTTTTCCGATGGCAATACCCCGACTTGCATTTTTTTGTATTTCGTGAAGCTTTCCTTCTTGATTTCTTCGATCCGAATTCTAGGAACAGTTATAGCTCAAATGAATTGGTGCTGGCAATATGTGCGATGGGATCATTAATGTCGGATGACCCCAATATAGTTTCTAAATCAGAATCTTTTTACGCTTACTCTAGAGACTCGTTAATGGAAAAAATTGATCAACCTTCAATACCCTCGGTTCAAGCATTTTTGATTTTGGGATCTTATGATATCTATAGAGGTAGAACTAGTTCAGGATGGGCTATGACGGGCTGTGGATTGAGAATGGGTTTAGATATTGGTTTTCAGCTTAATCCCGAAGATGATGCCCATGAAAAAGTTAGTCAAGTGACTATTGGAACTCGAAGCCGGATATTTTGGGGGAGTTTTATCTCCGACCGCTTTATAAGTCTGATACTAGGAAGGCCTCCATTATTAAGAATTAATGACTGCACTATTACTTGGTCCTTCAATATGCCCGCAATCGAATGGGTTGACCAATTTACTTATCCTGGAACGGGATCGGAGGGGAAAGCAGCATATATTGATGTTTCAAAACCTTTGGTATCTTTAATAGAGCTATTTTCTATATCTGATGGCGCCCTTCAGGATATATTTACAAAGAATCAAAAAGGAGAAAACGGCAAGAAAGCTGATTTGTCGATAAAGTTATCATTATTGGAAGATTATAATAAACAAATCTTTGAATGGAGGAAAAACTTGCCGTCAGACCAGCAATGGGATAGAAACATTCTTTTGACAATGGGTCATAATCATACTAAGATGTTTTCGAAATATGTATACTATTTGGTATTGCTTTGCCTGAACCGTCCATTTGTTGAGATCACAAAAAGCTCCAAAAGCATTAACAGTTTCAACTCCCATCAAATATGCTCGGAGGTGATGGAAGATATTCATATTTCTCTGACTCTGTTTGTCAAAGCCCATAATGTCAAAAGGTGCTCCATTTTAATGTTGTACTCAAGTGTTATATGTATATCTGTTATCCTTTTGACCACAGACAAAAAATTGAAAGAAAAAAATATGCTCTTCACCAAATACTTTTTTGAATTTATGACTTTCCTCAAACACTCTTCACAAACATGGGCTATCGGAAGACGCTCCTACAACGATATCAAAGAAAAGCTTCTATCTGACTTCAATTTTGATTATGATAAAGAATATAGGACGCACTTGACTCAGATAAAGTTCGAGTCCACTAGTAGTCCTGAACTAAATGAAAGCTTGATACTTTTGTTAAAATCTCAAGAACCTGAAACTGTATCTAACTACGATAACAGGGACGTCTATGATTTAGAGAGCGAATTAGACAGACATTCAATGTTTATGTCCTCAATGCTGGGGACCAATTGGGAATCGTTATTTCCCGATCATGTGGCCAATTCACTTGAAGATATATAATTCTGAGTTAAGGTGTAGACTTAAATTATTTAAACCCATTTGAATATCTCAACTTTTTAGTTAACGGAATACCAATAAGCTGAAATTCATCATATATTTCTCATAGTGATCTAAATCAAAAAATTTTAGAATAAAAATCAACAAAGAATCTCTCTCCTTCTTGATGACAGCTCACTTGATCCTTATTCCTTCAAAAAGCATCCTTTGCTTATTACAGCTAGTCTTGTTATCAGGAATGAACTTCTTCTGGGCTTATTATCCTATTATCACGGGAATTTTTTTCTCAGGAAACATTTAAAAAAACAGCCGAACCAAGGGGCTAACCCTGGTGCTCTTGACTTCGGAAATTAACCTCCAGGAACTTAACAGGTTCTTAATTTTGATCAGGCAGATTCATTAAAAAATATTTTCCAAAACTGTAGTTAAAATTGTATTCTATAATCAAGAAAATGAATGAACCAAGTCAATTACCGAGTATTTTATTTGCAAGTGTACAAGTTTAATGATTAGTCTCCAAAATCTCCAAAATCATGCTAAGAAAAGAAAGCTGATAGGAAGTTCTTTTCCGCGAGAGAGAAATATTCTTATCTAAATGTGACATACAGCGATTGTGAAAAAATGGAACGCATGTTCGACCTGCATCCAATAGATTTATCTGCGGGTTGATCGCGATTACAAGACTCGACAAATGTGCTATTATTCTCTGACAGAAATCAAAACTGTAGATTATAAAGCTTGAGACTTCCAACAAGATATTCGAGATTTAGAAAAAACTGAGATTGAATCAACTCCAGTCATAATTCTCACTGCTGTTACCTCAAATTAACAATGGATCCAGCAGATAAAAACAAGACAGAAATTGATGTCAAGCCAACATCTCTTCGTTCTGATTCGAATGATTATGAGATTCAGTCGGCTGACCCAGCACAAGAAAAAAAACTTGTCCATAAGTTTGATTGGACTTTGATGCCTTTATTCAGCGTTGCGTACTTCTTTTCTGCTTTAGACAGGTCAAATATCGGTAATGCTAAGGTCGCCGGAATGACAGCGGATCTAGGAATTACCGATGCACAATACTCTAACTGCGTTAGTGTTGTTTACGCTACTTACCTTCCTGTTATGATTCCTGGTGTCTGGATGATGAGACAATTTAAGCAACCAAGAATATATCTGGGTACCATGATTATTGGTTGGTCATTGGTGACGATCTTTACAATGTTTGTAAAAAGTTACGGCGGATTAATTACTGCAAGAATTTTCTTGGGTTTAACCGAGGGATCTTACTTCAGTTCTATGTCAGTCATAGCGTCCGACTACTATTTCCCTCATGAGTTTGGACGAAGAACTGCATATTATTTCTTGGCGTCCGCATTTTCTGGTGCTTTTGGTGGTCTTATTGGTACAGGAATTACTGAGATAAAGACAGGACCCTTGCAATCATGGAAATACCTATATTTGATCGAGGGTATTCTATCATTTTTAACTGGTGTTTGGGTATTCTTTTGCTTACCAGATAGCCCATCTAAAATGATACATACTGAGGAAGAAAAGATCGTATTTGAAGACAGGTGTAGAAGAAGGGAAAATTATATGGGAGATACACAGTTTAGCAAGGAAGAATTTGTTTCAGCATGGGATTTAAAAGTAGCTCTATCTGTTTGCATCCAATTTTGCCAAGATATTTGTTTATATGGATTCTCCACATTTCTGCCTGTTATTTTGAAATCAGGATTGAAATTTAACTCACTTGAAGCTCAATATCTTACAGTTCCAGTTTACCTTTTTGCAGGAATTTCCTTTATGTTTATTGCCGAAGCATCTGATAGGAAAAGAGCCAGAGGGCCTTTTATTCTCTTTGGTCAAATTTGTGGTATTATTGGATATATTTTATTGCTTGCAGTTGATAATAATGCTGTCAAATACTTTGCTTGTTACCTTATCTGCCTTACTCTCTATGCAGGAACAGGTTTAAATGAAAGTTGGATCGCAAGCAACACTGCCCCTGCATTCAAGAGAGCAACATCCATCGCAATCAATCAAACTTTAGGAAACATCGCTGGTGCGATTAGCCCTCAGGTATACAGATATTCTCCTGAATATACATTAGGCCATGCCTTCACTTTAGGTTGTCTCTGTTTCTCAGTTCTGTGTGTGATATCTCAGTCTTTATTATATATAAGAAAGAATAGGATTCATAGGAAGATTAGGGAGAGTGGTGTTGATGACAGGAGGCAGAAAAGAAAGATTGGTGATGATTCACCGGAATTTGAGTCGCTTATTTGAACACTGAATTTGTATTGAATGCAAATAGTATTACTTTTCGAAATGTTTTAACTACTCGATTTTAGTTTATGGTTCTAAATTCCAGTAGAACGAAATTATTTATGATTATTTACAATAGTATTGAGAGGAATGCTCTATACCAAATATTTAATTATTCCAGAGAAATTATTCCTCTAATCTGTTGCCAATGGGAACTGCCCGCATCGGACTCCTGTTCATATTTTTCGTCCGAACAGAGCACACATGTCAGTATACTTCTCCTCTACTCTTCCTAAATAGCTCAAAAAAATTGACATTACACTTTCGTGCACCACTACATACTTTCAGGCAAGAAACTTCTACACTTGTTCAGGAATCACGTTGTGGCCGCAATAAATTACCCGAAAACTCATATGTTATGTTATGCTATCTTATCTCTGCTCGTGGATCTACTAATCCTGCATTATGCCTGACATAATATTTTACCTCATCTGTAACTAGAGCTAATCTCTTGTGTTTATCTTCATCATTTTTTAGCATCCCTCTTTCCTATCAATTTCATCTGTTCTCTTTTATTTAACTTTCTATATGTCTTTATATTTCTCATCATTTCTTAAAGTTCATCATTCTATATTGGTATATTTATTTCCGCTTCTTTCATATTTACCTATGCTTATCTCCCTTCAGAGACCTTTCTCCTTCCTCTAGTTAACCAACGAGAGGTATACGTTTATATACAAAAAGTTTTCTTTGTAATGCAGTTTAGACAAAGCTTGCCAATTTCATTTTCCCACATAACATGTTAACATTCATCGAGTTGTCCGGCTCTAAATAAGAACCACAAAATTCTACCTCCAACGTTTTTAAACAGATTCCAGGATGGAAAATACTCATCAAAAGTACCGCAGTTAAAACCACAGTGGAATCAAGAACCAAAATGTACACCTCTTTATGCATCAGTGGACCTTGAATCCCATTGGAAAGCTCCACAACTTTGTAGCAGCATCTGATGTAAATCAAAATCACGGACACCAAAAAGCAATATACAAATGGTTTGAAGTACTTACCTTCCCTAACAAACGTGAAGTTCGAATTAAAAGGACTTAGATCCATGGCAGCGCCATAAGCTTTACGAATTGCGATGTAAAAATCAATCATCAGAGACAAAAAGATGGTTATAGATGCAACTTGGAATACAAGGCCACCAATCATTATGTTGTTCGCTCTATCCGTATTCTTGTCTTTAGAGCTTAAATATGCTGCATAACCTCCACCTCCTAGTTGGATCACTAGTGCTATAATGTCACAAGCAATAAATATCTGTCTATATCTTTTGGGGTTCAGTCGAGAGAATTGATTCCCGTATAGCCTGATAATTTTGCCAAAGGTGTTATACAATCCAGCCTGGAAAAAGATAGGTGCAATAGTGATGCCGATACTTTGCGTCATATAGCATGGCATATTCGTGGTATCAAAGTGTCCAAGCACACGTCCATCAAAACCTGCCATTTCAAGGCCACATCCAATGCAAAAGCATAGACAGAAAAACCACTCTTTTGTAATCACGCCCTGACAAATTTGTGCCATTAGAGTACAAAAGAAGGCGGTTCCAAGAGCAACATTTCCAGCATAGCTTGGGGTGTAGCCCTCGTAAAAATTGTAGGACATTATATGTGAAGCTGATACATGTAGTCCAACTTTTCAAAAAAGATCGATCAAATTCGTCCTACGAACCTAATCCACAAAATTCTTTTGAATAGCAAGTGATATGAACCTTTATATATTTCAAATTTCTCATCAGCCTTAGGGCAAACTCTAAATAATTAATAAATAGAAACTATCGGTAGTATGATTAAGCTTCGACTCTAAAAATAGACGCTATTCTGGACCCTTTTAACTGAAAAAGTATTGATGGTATTCATAATTTCAGAAATTTTATTTGGTTCTCAATATTTTAAGGCTAAGCCTATCTGAGCCCCGAAACAGTTTTCGAAGTTCTTAGTGTAAAATTCATAAAATTTATATTATTGCTTTAGATCCTTTAAAGTTTTTGTGATTTACTTACGGCCTATTGTTCCAGCTGATATCGTCGCTGATTCCCAACTGGCGACGCATTGTAAAATCCTTGCCTTCTTCCGTGATCAGTAAACGGAAAAACAAGTCAGTGTACTTATCTGATTAAAATATTATACTGAATAGAGTCAGATGAGTTTCCGACTTTTAGAAATCATGAAAATTCTCCTATGACCATGACCACAAGAAACGAAAATTATGTTTCTTTCGTCCTCGTGGTCCTCGTGGTCTTCGTGGTCCTCGTAGTCTACAGTCAAAAAATATGATTAGTATAAATCTTTAGATACAAGAAAACTGTGAGTACATACATATCCATGAACCAATTTTATATTGAGGACATTGAAATATGAATTTAAACTAGTTATTACAATAAATTGTTAATAAAACAGATCGAGACAAGCACTATATTGTCAAACTACACAGTGAAATAAAACTAGATAAAACCCATTACTGCAGATTATGACATTTGTCATATTCAGTCACGATACCGCTGATAGTGGTTGAAATAACAGTGATTCCTGTGGTGACATCGGTCTCTGAGCACTTGTTGGAGCTGCATGAGGTGATGGTGACAACAGTAGTTTGTTGATCGGTGGAAGTGGAGACTACTTCAGTAGTACCAAATG